>VZTV01059983.1:0-15774 GCA_013400875.1 Anhinga rufa
GACCAGCCTCACCTGGGGCCTCCCCAACCCCCGCCCGTGGGCCAGGAGCCCCACTGCAGCTCAGCTGTGGGATATCAGCCTCCAGCTTTGCCACAGCCCTGTCCTGCCTGGCCATGGGCTCTGCTGAGCCAGGCACTGATCCATTGACTGGTGGTGTGGCATGACCCGGGACCTGCTTTGTTCCTGTGGACCTGTGCTGTGGTCATGGGGCTGTGTCTGACCCTAGTTGTCCTCACTGGACCTGATGTTGACCTGCTGATTTGACTTCCTAGCTTAAGCTTGGACTTGTCTTGATGCCACAATTTGCCCAATGATCTCTTGATTAAACCTGGTTGCTATCAGCCCTCAGGGGCTGTGGGACATGCTCTGACTAATGAGGCCCCTGTCCTGTCTGCTGGCTCTTTGTTTCTGGCTCCTTGTCCCTTAGGGAACAGCCAGCCTGGACAGCCAGCATCAGCCCACTGTTCTGCTAAATTTAGCTTAGAGGCTTGATTGGAGGAATTTTTCTGTATTCCAGGTAAGTGTCCTGATTCTTCAGACTGTTGGCTCTTCTCGTGTGCTCCTTTGTGGAGGTGTTGCACTTCTGTTGGCCTTTTCCAGATGTATAGGTGACCTACATATGGCTAGTTCCAGTTAAACTGTACTTATGATTCTTGTCTGGAGGCACTAGGGGACTTTCTTGGTTGATTGCCTTTTGTAAAGGTAGCTCGTATGCAAATCTTTCTAGGATCAGGCCCTCGCATATTGGTGCATGCTGTATATGTACCACAAATCTGTTGCGTGGTATTCTTTTCTTGTTCAAATACTAGCTAAATTCAGTTGCAAGAGATGTAAGGAATAAGGCTTGATTTATCTTTAGTTGTATTGTTATGAATAGTTGAACTTACTTAATAAGATAGGAATAGACCTTGTAGTGGGAAACTTAGTGAACTTTAAGAGAGGGACTCTGGCATTTAATGTTCTATGTGTATTATTATTTAGTTTATATTGTGGAAATGTGTGAAAATGAACTTGGCTACAGATACCCTCAGAGTGGAACTTTACATTGCTGTTGTAGATTAGTCAATTTAATGCTGGCTGGATAGTTTTGAAAATCCAAAGGACTCTTATATGGATCTCTCCTAAATAAAGAATATGTGTTTACCTCCAGCGTTTTCCAACCTGTGGATCATGGATATTAGGTTCCTTTGTAGGTGGTAAAGGTATTAGATGAAACGGGTTTATTGTCCACAGACTTTGCTATGGTACTTGCCTTGAAAATTTTATGGGGTCCACAAATTGGAAAAAATTGAAAAGCACTGATTCAATAGGGATCTGGCATAAAATTAGCTATCTATCCTCTACTCAACTACAGGCAAGACATTCTTTTAGATTAACTTTTTTTTTTCTTCTTTGTTAGCCCTATATGGAGGCATAGTGGGAGAATACATTTATGTCTGGTGCATTACATGTGAGACTGACTGGAGTTTATTACAAAATTCTTTCTTATATTTTTTCTAAGTGTTACTGAACTTGCTCTTCTTATTTGGAACATAATCTGAGTTGTGCTTGTCAGAGCAAATCCAGTAAATGTTGCTGGTCTTTGTCAATATTTATGGAGGAGGCTACCAAAAGAAAAGATAGTGAGGTAATACAGAAGATACCGGTGTTGATTCAGTAGCTGTTCCACAAAGTCCTAGCAGGACCTTAGCTTGCACAGAAAGATAACCATGATCTCAAGCAAGTGCAGAGAGAGACTGTGCATCTTATGAAGAAATAAAAGAGTTGGGCTCTAGTAAAATAAGCAGCAGGAGAGACAATGAACCCTCCCTGTCCACACTGGAAGAAGTTAAACACCTGGGAGGAGTACTTTTTTAACTTAAAGGACGGTGTTGATCTAAGAGTAAATGTGTAAATTGGCCATGAGTCTGACATAGGTCAGAGAGTGTATGAAGTAACAGGAGCAGAAAGTTTCTGGAACTGCTTCTTATGGGAGGAGCTGAGCTGGGACACTTAACTAGTTTTCAGATGGAGCTTCATCCCTTTATGAAAGGAAATGTTATACTGTGGTTAGCTGCCAAAAGCAGTGATTGGACTTAACCTGAATGTCCCTTTGGGACCATTTTCTTAGATTGCTCTTCAAGATGGTTATAGCGGTTATCATTCTGCCCTTACTTACCAGTATGAGTTTGATATCGGTGGCTCAGAACTTAGAGAAGATGATTTGCAGGTTCTTAATTAATTCCAGCCCTAGTATAGTGTTAGATGGATTTGGGATTTATTGTTTTTAGTATGTATGAACAATTTCATTAATAAATATATTCGGTTCAGTTGCTGCCAAAACCATGAGGGCTGTAATCCTCCCATCAGTACCACTTGGTGTAGGGTGTGCTGCCAGCCATGTGATGGGAAGGTCATCCTGTGGTGCTCTGCACCGCTGTTTCAGAATCCAGTGCTAGTGCTCCTTCACGAGCTCTGGCAAAAGCCAGAGAGCAGAGGTTATTATTTGAAATTATGTTATAAATATAATTTTATCTGAGGTAGGGCTGGACTGCACACAGTCTGCATACATGCTGTTACATATCCATGTGATTCTTCTCTGTTCCCAAACAGCTGTTCTTGCCCTGTACTCTCTTGCCTGCCAGATGTTACAAATCCAGGGAAAGTATGGAGACACATTCTCCCTCCACAGGACTTACTCATGACCAGCTTGAGACCTGCTGTTTGGTCTAACACTTAACCTGGATTTTCTAGCAACTCATCAACTATAGTGACAAAACATGAGGTTAAGAACTCATTGTTGCCAGCACCACTGATGTTGGAGATACGATCTGATACCCTAACTCTCAAATGAAGTGGCCTCAAGATCACATGTGTAATAATTACTAATGCATGTGTGATCATTAATGACAGGGTAGATGCTTTAGCAAACCATTGGGCAGAGACCCTTTGGTTCACTCTTAGTTCTTCTGACTCTCTCATAAGAGACTAATTTTCTTAATTAAATGTAGCACTTAACATTCTTCAGCATATGCATTTGCTTTCCTGTATGTATTGTTAGAAACATGGAGTACAAGAGATAATCACATTGAAAGTTTATCTTCTGTTTTAAGTATGCTTAACCCCTCCCCCCAGTCACTCAGTCACTGGAAAACTCTTAAATACTTAATTGGTCTCCAGATTATCTACAGCAATGTGGAGAAGTGCCAGTCTGGGAGACATTGAGGATAGTTGGTTCATGTGTTTTCAGTGATATAATGTCCAATCTTACTTATTCTGCACTACTGTTAGTGTGAAATCCTGACTACAGGAATGATTAGCAGACTGAAGAGAAGAATTAACTTACTGGCAGTCAGCACGACTCCAACTAAGAGTTCTGTTATGTCAAGGAATAATTAAAGATCCATTAATTTTATGATGGTCACTAGGCTAGGTTTGTTAGGGCAGTCTTTTTCGTGAATGGGATGAGACCCGTTGACACAGTTCTGTATAGCAATGTTATTATGACATGGAAAAATCCCAGTTAGCTGAGACACCGTATCTGGTTTAAGCTAATCTCACAGAGCACATTATCCAGACTCTGCTATATAGTGTATTAAAAACTCTTTCCTTTGACAGGGAAACTAACTTATCAAAGGATGTTGAACATTTTTCCAGGAGCCCAAGTTAGCCCCTTGAAACTGGGGCAGTCCTAGCAGGGTTGAGTACAATAGCAATTGTTGGGTCATTGACATGCTTACATCCTTAATGGTGTGCTTTAATAAAGCAAACTATGCAGCGCACTCACTTCATGAACACAGGAAGCGTCAGCGTTTCGTACGTGGAAAACAAGTTTAACTTGAAAGTTTTCAGGAAATATTGCTAGTAATGTGGGCCAGGCCAGACAATGTTGACAGACCTTCATATTGAAACCTCCTGGCCACACATTGCCAACTCTCACAGCATCATCACGAGTCACCCAACAACTGGTATTTTCAGAGCCTAAGCTTCCAGTCATTATGAGAAAATTGTTTAAGTCCATTTGTAGACTTTGTGGTTGAATAGAAAAGTTTGAAAACAAAATCCATTAGATCTCAAAAGCAAATAAGACCCCATTTTTATTTGTTTGTTTGTTTGTTTATTTAAATCCCATGATTGTTAAGCAAATCTTGTGATCTGTGGGATGGTGTGATACTTACCATTTCCATGCATCCTTGATTAAGAGGGTGAAAGTAAAAGTTTCCATGATGCCAGACCTGTGCAATAAAGAAAAGCCAATATTATCTTCTGGCTACTTGGGGAAAATGTCTACAGGTAAGTAAGCATTAAGGAGAAACGTTTGAGAAGTCTCTGAATGAACCAGCCCTGGAAACAAAAGGAAGGTAGACAAATCCAAGCAGTACTGTGCCCAAGCTGTCTTGGTTTGGAGGATCAAGTTGGTATTTCCACACAGCACTGGACTGTGCCATGCAGAGGTACCAATTCACCCAGAACTTGTTTGGATATCTTGGATATAGTAATGCATTGCATAAGGTGGACATGTCTGTAGTCTCGCAAGGCCCTAGTTGCTGTGTAAAGCAAGAGTGACTGTAAATACTGCTTATTATTCATTAAGAGCCAAGAGCAATGCAAGTTTTTACAGAAGAAGGTGCATCATTAGCCATACTTTAGACCATAGTGAATCTGCATCTTTTTTCTCTGCACCCATTCCTAGGCATCTTGCTTTATTTTCTCCCTGCTCCAAACCACATGAAACTCAAAACTCTTCATTCTCTGGGCTTTCAAGTGAGACTTGGGAGAGTCAGGAAGAGACTCCAGACCGTACTGATGGGGGGATAATTTCCTACAGGCATAGGCCAGCTGAAACCAAAGTAATTTTTTATGAAGACCATAATAGAAAGATTCCAAGTCTAAATTGAATTTGAGTCTCTTCCAAAATCTGCTATTGTCCATGAATAGAAGTTTAAAAAACATACTGTTTTGGAAGGTGGTACAGATCTTATCATTGAGGTCTGTTGCTCAAAATTCCTGAAGGTCATCCTTTCAAATGCTATTGTGTATTTCAGTTGATTAAAGAAGACAAAAAGATTAATCATCTTTTAAATGTCCTTTTTTTTTTCCCTGATAGTTTATTATTATATTTTAAAAGGCAGAAGCATGTTTTAACTTAATCTACAGTCTCATCCAATAATATGTGTATAGATTAGATGGAGGAAACGCTCCCTATCCACAGAATAATAGATTACTAGTTTAAATTACTTGTCTTAAAAAGATCCTGATTCGGCTTTGCTAAGCATGAAATATTAGATTTACTGTTTATTTTTAGTGGATTGCTGCCAGGTTTCTTCTCCCTGAATGTCTTTAGATTGTTTAAAACATTAAAAATGTTCACATCAAATATATATCTACTTAAAAGAAACCTGTGTTGGTTTCTCAGCAGAGATGTAAAAGCTTGTTGTTGGGACATGAACTTTGCTGTTATGGAATTTATCTTTCTTTATTGGCTTTATGGCTTTTTTTTCTTTAAGCCCCAAGTGTGGCAAATTATGTTGTGCTTTTTAAATCAATAAAGGGAGAAAAAGGAATCAAATGAGAAAGCTTCAGGTGGCTCTTTAGGTTATAGTAGGTTGTTTCATTCTGTTTAATTGGCAGTAATGTTTCGAAACCCCTGACCTCATCCTTGCAAAAATATTGTTATTTATACTTTCTGAAAAAATGCTGATAGGCCTGGTTTTGGTCAGCTCCATGGGTACAAATAAGAAAGTTACTGCGTCAATGATGCTACTTTGGACTTGCATCATTGTAACTTGAACCAAATTTGGCCTTTAAGACTATTCATCAACACAAAATACATGCTAGTATAGGCTCTGCAGTTGCAATAAACAAAAGATTAAGAAGTCGGGCATTTGTGACAGATTTTTGGGACCAGGTCAGTGTAGTGTGGCTGGCGCGTTGGAGCGCTTGCAAAGTTTATTTGCATTTTGATGAAAGGGATATTGAATATTATTTCCACAAATCCCCTGCATAAAGCAGAATCGAGTGCTCAGCATGAAATGCTGAGTTTATTGCAGGAATCTTAGGTGACCCATACAGGGCATTTTCTCTGCTCTTCAGAGCACTGTCTCTACCAGGAATGGATAACTGACCCTGAGAAACTACGACAATGTACGGTGCCCGAGCAGGGGGCTCTGAGTGTTCTTCTGCTGTCACGGGTCAAAAATTTATTTCGTGCTAAAGAACAAAAGAGCTCTTGACTGGATGAAACATAAATGTTATAATAAAGATCTGGACTGATCTTTTGACTGTAAGGTGGTTGCTTAGAAGCTGCTTCACTTGCCTTTTCAGCCTAAAACATTTTAACACCAGGGACTGTATTGGCCTGACCTTCGCTGCTCCTATAATTAGTTTTTCTTTCCTTGTAATGAATTAATGAGTTGGTTTTTTAATTAGGAAGGAGTCATTAATGGACAGTTCCTAGCTTGCTGAGATGGAGATGAGGGAACATGTTTTGAAGAGATTCTGTAACAAAAATAGTTGCAGAAAAGAAGAAATCTGAGATTGTAATGCCTGCAGAGCTGTAGACAGGAGTGAAAAATGAAAGGTTCTCACTTTGAATGCATTCAGTCTCTAACACAGCACAGAAAAAGCCAAAACATAAACACACTATCTCCTAGCTGACTTGTGACAGCTTACAAGGAATGAACATGCTGCAGATGTAAGAGTCCCATTAATGTGCTACAAAATAAGAAATGAGTTTCATCAGCTTTATTCAATATTTCTATCTGTATCTGAAGTACTGAACTATCCATTTTGCTTGGAAGTACATTTGGAAGTGGGAGAATTTGAAATATGTACTCTTTATCGATGTTAATAAAATACTTTTTTTTTCTTTTTCTCTCTTCATCCCCAAAATAATAAGTGGAAGATAGACTGGGTTCTGGCTTTGGAATTGGAAATATCTAGGAAATATAAGCATAGGAAGTCAACTGGTATTTGGATATAACATTTGGAAACTTTATATATAGGCGAATAAGAAAGGGGGGCAAGAAAATCCCATCAATAATATTTATGGAATTTTTGGTCCATTTCTGGATTAAGGGTACTCTATGAACTGCTAGATCTTTGGTCAGCAAAGCAACCCCTGATTTTAGGTCCCTCTGCTGCCATCTTTCTGTACATGAAATTCCCACTACTTAAAGGAAAAGACTATGGGATCAGCTTAGTAAGGAACATGCTTTATGAATTATGTTTCCTGACCTATCATTTTGTTAATAACAAAATATGGTGATAACTTAAATGCTTCCATTGCTCAACGACAACTTATTTTGATGAAGAACAGAGGTGAGATTTTGTTTGTGTTGCATGTACATCTGTCTCAGAACTGTGGATTTTTATATTTTTTCACTGTCTCTTTATTTGTTTCATCCCTGTCTAACAATTTTTTTTCCTCTGTCCTGTGTGAATACTTCCAGATGTTTGACTGGATCAGCCACAACAAAGAATTGTTCCTGCAGAGTCACACGGAGATCGGCGTGAGCTACCAACATGCCCTTGACCTACAGACACAGCACAATCACTTTGCCATGAATTCCATGGTGAGTTGGGGGCACACTGTGAACAGCGGGTCTGTGCGCGTGAGTGAGGAAGGGGCCGGCACGTGAGGCCGCCTCCAGCTCAGAGAGCACTATGGACCTGTGAGAGGTGAAGTAAGGACGGTCAGGCTGGGCTGTGGCAGAGTGTTGCTCTGTCCACCTAGACACTGATATATGATTATTTTATTAAGAGCGGCACAGTCCTGTGGAGTTTGTTTACATTGTGGAGAGCAAATACAATATTTTTTTAAGTTTTTGACATTTCTTTTTCTGGGAATTAATGAGATCTGTAGGTGGCACCTTAATAATTTATGCTTCTCCCCCCACACCCTGCTAAGGTACTTTCAAAACCTTGAAAAAGAGACACTAATCAAGCTGTCAGTTGTGGCCACAGTGGGATTTGGGCTTTTTCCGTAGTTAATCGGTCAGTCTTTTTGAATGCAACTCAATTTACCTTAGGTTTTTGGGATGTTTGTTTTTTTTTTCCTTAAAAAACATTATTACACATTTATGAGTGCTTTGCTCACTTTCTTATTCTTTCCAGGCATAAGGTATTTGTTCTGTAAACTGCTCTGCTTTCAGCACAGAAGTGAGGACAGAATGTGTTTATGCTTTGATTGTTGCACTGGGCTAGAAAAATACATGCATACCCCTTGCTGCAGTTGCACAGTGCAGAGATGAGCCCTCTCTGAATGCTCTCTGTCAACTACATGAAAGCTTGCCCTGAGTAAACCACCTCCTGCAGGTGTACCTCTTCATGCTGTGCACAGTTAGACTACAGTTGCACTGGGGCCAAGACCTCGAAGGTGGTGGCTGACGTTTAAGTTGGTGGTGTATGTCACTAGAGAGCTGCACCCTACTATGCCACCAAAGGGCAAAGTACTTGAGAGCAGCTGTCTGAAATGTGAACCTACCTGAGGCTGTTAAAGACCACACACTGCTTTCATAAGATTACAGGTGTTAACCCTGGTATTCTGGACAAATTCCTGATCAGGTAATTAACTTCTCTGACCTAAATTCCACCCGCCATTTCCATCTACCTAGCTATTCCTCACCAAAGCACTGTGCCTCACTAAGGCATTGCGTAACAGTGGAAGATGAGAAATATTTATAAAAACTATTCATATTGTGATTATAATTGGAAGGAGCACTGAAGAACAGGCTCCAGACACCTGATTGTTGAGCTTGCCATCACAATGCCATCTAGCAAAGTACAGGATAGTATGGCTTCCGTATAACAGTGCTGCTCACAGAATCCTAACAAATAAATGCGCGCTGGAGGTTAGTGCATTAAAAGTCATTTGGATTATGAATGATGCAAAGTCGGTCATAATTCTTCAGAAAACACTATTAGAAGAGTCAAGCAGGAGGACCTCCCTTTATCCTTTTGGTGGTACTGTCTGGTGTTTTATTAAAACAACTGGATGCTAAACTTGGAAAGAGATAACTGTTGTCAATAGAAAATTACCAAGTGACAGGGAGGGTGCCACCTAATGGAAGAAAAATTCTTTTCCTCCATTCTTCCAGCTGTCCCCAAGTGAACTTTTGGGAATGAGGAATGCAAGGTAGTGAGACATTTGCAAAAGTCTTGGGAGAACTTCTCGGGCAGGGACCTCTCAGTGGCTGTGCTGTGGCTCGCAGCTGTGCCATCTCACCATCTCAGTGCTGCCAAACCCCTGTCTAACAGAGCTGTCCAGGAGAGACCTTTCTGGCTGAGGGGACGGAGGGCAACAAATGATGTGGCTCCCATTTTGCACTGTCTCCAGTGTAACCCACACATGTGTATAGTCATATGGAAGCCCATACAGTCAGCATGAATCAATCTACAAAGAAGATTCTCCTCCATCTCTCTAGCATAGGGGATCTATGTGGAAGGGCATGAATACTGGGCACCTTTAACTTTCAACCTATAAGTACAGTGAGAAATGGCACTCAATTCTGCTCTAATTAATTGGACTGGAGTATATGACTCTGTGGAGGAACCCTACAATATAACAAATATGCCAAATGATATATATGTTCTCAGATAATTCTCCTTATTATAGTAATATAACTCAAAGAGAGCAATACAGCTGTTTTCCATATGCTACTTTTAGCTTTAGTTGAATTTTAGACCTAGAATCCCCTCTGATGATGGGGTGATGCCTTCCCTTTGGTTTTGGATCAATGTCGATCCATACAGCAAGCAGGCACAGTTCATTCAGCTTGGATTTCTATTTTAAAAAATTCTTGCAATATGCTCTCTCAGTAGGAACTTTAAAAAAATATTCTTCAACAGATTTCCATTGTTGAGCACAGGTTACATAAGGAGTTGTGGTATCATTATTGACAATATGTCAAAGTCAGGGTGAAAAAGACTATAGAAATATTTCGTGTTGCAGATGCAACTCAAGACTACACTTTTGGGGTTTCTTTCTTTTTTTATGATCAGATAGGTTTCTCAAGAGTTTCCATATTGCTGAAAGGCCTGTATTTGTGTTATGTGTCTGCACAAGGGCCTTTCTAGAGGGGATTTCAATGCCAGGGATGCACATGCTGGCAAATGAGGTCAGTTTTACAGCCTGGTGAGGTTGGCTTGTGGAATTAAACAGGAATGCTGTCTTGCAGAGGGTCGGGCATCCTATTTTTGGAATAGCAGAGGTGGGCGTATATCAAGCTGAAAGGACATTTGGAAAATAGTGGGAAAAGGGTAACAACCTTAAGCTGCAGGCTGCTTGAAATAACCTGGAGCTGCTGTTGTTATGTCAGTATAGTGCTGCTGTCAGCAGTGATGCTCTTTTATTAGATGGAGCAGATTTGTTGCTAGAAAAACGTGGAGTGACTCCTGGTGTCCCAAAAGTCAGTACTGTGAGTATGAGGGTGTTAGCATGCAGGAGACATCAGCTTGCTGCATAAGGGTGTTGGGCTGCATGCTAGTCGCTCCATTTGTGGTAAAGCATGCAGGAAGAGCAAGAGGAGTTTGAAACTAAAATGACCCTTTCCTGGCCACAGCCCAACTCCAGCAGTAGGTGGTAGTTTTGTCTCTTGGCACATGCAAGAACTCTGCAAGCCGACGTGAAGACAGTCTGTAGTAGGGATGAAGCCCCTTTATTTGTTCAGTGCAAGACCCAGAGATGGTCAGCAATGGACTCGGGACAGATTGACTTACTTGAATGAAGCAAAACCAGAGAAAGCTGGGTGATGACTTTGAACATAGTGGTAGGACATTTACATACCCTAAGCCTACACAGCAATCTGAGCCATACTTTGGTTGGCAGAGAAGTGGGGCAAGAAATATAGATCAGGTCTGTTTCATGTGTAATGACACTTGAACACTTCTGAACACTTGAAGGAGAGTCTTGCTGATAACAGAGAAACTAGTGGGAAAGAACCACCACAGCTAACTGTAGCTTCTTGAGGCAAGATATACAAGGTCTGTATGTTTTGCCAGGTTTTCTGATGCACAGTCTGATTATGTGGGGTTTGGGTTATTTTTATCTAATGTAGTTTTCTCTAAGAAAATTTCAGTCAGTGATGTTAATCATGCAGTTGCTACTGCACAACTGCCTTCATTCAACTGTCTTGCTCTTACGGCAACATCTTAGTTCAGTTGCTCATGCTACCATTTGATTTCTGTTGGAAAATAGTTAGTGCCTATTAGTTGATAACAGTTTGATAACACCGCAGTAGGAGTAGGAGGTTTAGGTCACTTCTAGGTGCTATACACTTTCAAAGGAAGAACTGGTGTTTGCCTTGCAGTCTGTTGCCAAAGGCTCTGCTCCTACAATATTTATATACATAAACTACTCCTGCACATCAAGAATCTTCTTGCATTAAGTTACCCACCGATAAATATTTGTGCAGTTAAGGATTAGGATCAAGTAACATAATGCAGAAGGTGTTAGAGAGAAAACTATAGCTCTGGTGAATTTACTATTAGGTACGTACTCATTTGTGTTTATAATCCAGTATTCTTCAACTTCTTCATGTAATACCCTTGGCTGCAAAAAGGAAATTACAGGAATCCTTTCCTGTTTCTTTGTTGGAGAATTAACCTCAGATCTGTTTGCAGTCCCAAGTAGAATATTGTGACCCACCCAAGTCTAAAAACTTAAGATACTGGTGAGCTTTAATAAATTCAATCATTAATATAATTCATATCAGATTCATATCTGATGAGCCTTCAACCTCTCTCATGCTAATTATAAAACTGAAATATTTCGAGCTCAAGACATGGTTGGTTCAAGAAGAATGACTTTTCAAACCCAGTTAAACGGTGCTGCATTTTTTTACATAAATCTTTTGGTTTCTGAGTCTCAAGGGTGAATTAGATAACACTATAAACTTTTTCTCTGGGAATTTGCTTTATAATTGTGACTTTGCTAGAAATTTGCTTTATAATTTAGCTAGAGCTTTTTTTATGCAATATATTAGTCCCAGCAACTGTTGGCTTGAGAATAGTTAAGCTATCATGAAACTGAGTAACAAAATAATGAAAACTAAGCACTGTCATTGGTTGTGGAGCTTGGGGTTGTTTATGGCTTTGGGGGTTTGTTCTGTTTTCTCAATACTTAAAATTTGAGTACTGAGAGAATATATAGAGGAGGACAATGTAGCCGAGGATGGCTGTATGTTTTGCAGAGGAAAACCCTACAGACTGTGGTGGTTTGACCCTGGCTGGATGCCAGGTGCCCACCAAAGCCACTCTATCACTCTCCCCTGTCCTCCTGAGGAGGGGGATAAAATATAGTGAAAGGCTTATGGGTCGAGATAAGGACAGGGAGATCACTCAGCAATTACTGTCACGGGCAGAACAGAGTCGACTTGGGGAAATGAGTTTAATTACCTTACTCTGATTGTTAAATAATGAGAAAATAAAAACTAAATCTTAAAACACCTTCCCCCACCCTTCCCTTCTTCCCGGGCTCAACTTTACTCCTGATTTTCTCTACTTCCCCCTGCACCAGCAGCGCAGGGGGACAGGGAATNGATTCAGTGGAAGCTGTATCAGATCTTGGATCTCTAAGGTGTTTTGTTTTGATTTTTTTTCTTTACACTATGCCTAGTGTCCTTTGAGCATGACTAATAATAGTTAAAACATTCTCTTCAGTTCCTCTAGAAAATACACTCTCCAAATGTTTATTGGGTCATGCCTTTTGTTGCATCTCCTATACGTTTCTAAAGGCATGCTGTGACCAAATCTCCTTCTTGGAAAAACAATTTTTTACTCTGTTTTTTACAATAATAATTCTTCCTTTTAAATTAACGATGTGGTATGTGGAGAAGTTATGTATCTGAGGTAATAAACTGTAGTGTGGTATTTTTCTTTCAAATAAAGACCATAGATATTTTTCTTTATGATTCAAGGCAGTGCTTGTTTTCACCTCAGTTTCAAAATAAATTATGTTAGTCTTTATCACAGCTGTATAATGTTTATACTGAAGCAATAATACTTTTCACAAAGACGAATATTTAGCTCCAACATTTTGTGAGTAATTGCAATAATCTACTAAATTCACGAGAATAAAAACCCCGGAGTTTCAATACGACACAAAGCATACAGGTTGTAGCTCTGTACAGGGGTACATGGTATATGTGCCTTTTCTTCCACCTGAAGTTATTTATATTTCTTTTGCCAGGACTTTTTTAGGCCTGGATCCGTTAACCTCTGTAAAGAATGAGTTATCACTTTCTGTGGGACATGAATAAAAATGGCAGTGTTCAGTGCTGGCATTGCTTCCTATCCTGCTGTCAGGGACTTGGCTCCCTGACAGTAGAGGGAGATGCATGTTGTCCTAAGAAAGTCGCAATATATTTCAAACACATTACAATTATCATGTAAAGGCTAATGATGTCTGTTGAAAATTCCCAACATTTATCTTAAATGAATGGTATTTTTCTGTACGTAGGCTGAGGTAAAATGCCATCCAATATTACTCTGCAACAGGCTACATATAATTGGCCTTGTTATAGAAACTTAAAGGTCTTAAAGATATCTCATGAGTTTATTTTGTCACTGAAACATTCTGCTTTGGATTTATGTGTTAGGTTCATTTCACAGATGGTTTCTAAACTCAGAGTAACACGGTGCAAACTGGCTTTTTTTATTTTATTGAAGGGCTCTTCAGCAATCAAACTTCACCTTCAATTAATCTGCAAAACCCTTCTCTTGTCAAGCAGCGAAGGTGGGCTGCATCACAATATCTCAACTAGTTCTCTAAGAAATGAGATGAACGCAGCCAAGTTACTTGCAGATTTAATGCTTCTTACTGCTCATTTTTCTTTTGTGAGTGTAAAGTATTCTTTTCATACATGTATTAGAAGAAAGCATTGTTCTAGCCTAAGTTGGAGGGCTTAATTAAGAGGGAAGCTCTCCCAGCATGCCCGCTAGATGATCAGGGCTGAATTAATGTATTTCCCTGTGGGAGATCATTCCACAATTGAAGTTCTGCTACTGTCAGTGCTCATTGCTGAGACTGAGGGCTGTAATCCTACCAAGTGCTGGGGACCTTAGCACTGGAAGGAATAGCTATGTTATAGATATTGATGAGCAGAATCAAGGCCTTGTTTAGGTGACAGAGATGGACTAAGAGTTAGCAGACAAAGAGGGGTATGTGCACTTGCAAGGCATTGCACAAGGCTTTCCTAAACTGTAAAAGAAACTCTTGCATATCACGGTGCTGATGTACATGTGGGGAAGTTTTTTTGTTTGCCAGTCAAGTGATTTTTTAGACTGTAGAAATCATCTTTTTTGACTGAAGTTTCAAAGATGAAATAAAGTCAATGAAAAATTAACTCTAACATGGGGAGTGCTTTTGGAAAGTCTGCAAATAAATGTAAAATAAAGGTTTTTCAATGATAAAGGATATATATTAGCTAGAACTTGAGTGTATCCTAGTGTCTCAACAACAGAATGTCAACTGAAGTGCTTTTACCCTTACTTCTAGACATTAATATATTGTTTTCTCATTGTTTGACCTAATGTAGTCCTATATAGTCATAAATCAGTGATCCCTTGCAGTCCTCTTTGGGGACACCTCTCCATTTTGAAAAAAAGATGAGGCTTTAGATTATATTTAAAGTGAGACTCTCTGTGAACCTGCTAGTAGTGGATTTTCCAGCCTAAAGGAAAAATAAAGTCACAGACATTAGTTGCTTTATTTATTTCCTATTAGGATAAATAGATCTATATAATAGTGACATAGAAAAATATCAATTCATTTGGTTTTTAGAGGTGAACCAACCAGAGGAAAGGGAAGGTTTAACTGTTAAATGTCAACAGTTGAATTTTGGCAGCATAGATTTTTATTCTATTTTACTCAAAACATTACACATTGGCAGATAAAGATGAAAAAAAGTGGCTTACAATTTTATTTGACTTCAAAGTGGAAAAGAGATGTCTTGCATTTTGTGGATTGCAGTCAATTAACATTTTTCTCCTGAAACTAAATTCTGGAGTGCCTTGAAGCCATATTGCATTTTACCTCAGTCCACAACATAGATCCCATCTTTCCCAATAATAGTGACATGGATAAAGGTCGTGAGATTGTAAACTGTGTTACATCTGGTAGGATGTGCTATCCTGAGGCTTTAGCCAAGTCTTTGCTCTGTCTTGTTTTTCTGTGAGACCTTGGATAAGGCTTATGTGTCCAAGCCCCGCTGTAGTGTGTGCTTCACTGAGGTGGGACAGTTAAAGTGGAGGTAAAGGGTGCATGTGTCTGGAAGTAGGAGGTATCTCCATCGCACTACCTGTTGGAGCTATACAGGAGAGGACATCACATGTGATATTGCACTTGAATCCATTTATTGCTCAGAAAGCAAAGGGAGAAGCTCAGGAGTCTGTGTTTCCTGAGCCAGTTCCACTTGGTGCACTAAGAACAGAGGTGTGAACAGGTGACTCCCAAAATGCTCCTTGCTTTCTGCTGGAAAACTATGGAGTTAGGGGGTTGGCTACAGGACAGGTTGGTACTCTTCCATGAAAAATTCTCATCTAGGAAAGTGAAATTTCATCCATAAAAATCCTCATGTCTGTATAAAAATATAACAAACAGACATACCAATATATAAATCTCCCTAACTTAAAAAACAGACTCTAAGAACATCTGCTGTATTCCAACTAATCTTACCTTTATCCTTCTACTAGTTAATACATCTATATACTGTAGCTGTAGGGAACCAAGGAGTTCACTGTTGTTTTCCTCCATGCTCATTGCATTGCAATGGCTGAGATAATTCTGCGGGGGGG
>VZTV01059984.1:0-28115 GCA_013400875.1 Anhinga rufa
GAGAGAGAGAATGGAGATGATTAGATCTGACAATAATATGGGTGGAGGAGTGGGGTTTTCCCCAAACCAGCAAGGGACCAATAAATAATAAACATATTCTTGTATTCTAATAAGGCCTTTCTCCTAAGATGTCAAAGCAGTTGAAAAGTACCATATGTGTCCAAAAGAGCCATGAAAAGCGCTACGTGCCATTGAAAAGAAAACCAGCACTAAGGCTTCTACCCAGAGCAGCAGAGTCAAAGGCGAAGGTACAGTGACAGATTCCTCACTTCCAGCCATAGGCTGTAACAGACATTTCAGGAGAACTGATGTCCACAAAAAGGTGTTTGTAATGGGACAGGGGACTTCATACATGTCTTATTGTACATGAGCAGACATAAATAAGCACACATTTTCTGGACCTTTCAGTGTGCGCAGGAGCTATCTGTAATCAATGCTACCACCACATGCAGCTAGCTGGCTTTTGGTCGATGACATATGTTCCTAATTTGTTTCCTGTGTAACCAGAAGGTGTGTTTACTGCTACGAAATCAAGTTAACATTTACAAAGCATAATTATCTTTAAAAAATGACTTTGCCATAACTTTCAACAAACTCAAAATAGACTGGAAAAGAAACAGGACTGCTGTCTCTTATTAGAGTTAATGTTTTATTGAGCAGGTGGAAACAGAAGTCAGCTGTCTGTTCTTAGTTTCTTTCCTCTCTGACCTCTCCTGGGAAGGGATGTATTCTAACAACTGAGTAACAAGTTTATTCTGATTTTTTGTTTTTATTCTGCTGTAATTCTGGTTAAAAGTTTTGATTCACAAGAGTCAAGAGGAAAACCAGAAACACGTGGGTGTCCTACAGGCTACAAAACTCCCCTACTTCGGTTTCTAGCCAAAGTTTATAAAATCAAGTTGAGACTGAAGCATATCATAACTGCAAGACATTAAATGTGAAATTAAGTGACAGATAAGTAATCTAACAAGACACTCACAACGACAAGAGTTTATTTCACCTCTGCTTTTCAGAGTCACATCTACCTATAATTTATGGCATACATATTTTCACAATTTGATGCAACATTTACATTAGTTTAATCAAACACTTTCAGAGCGCCTGGTTCATTACTTGCGTGGCACTATATCAATTGCACTTTACTTACTTCCCTAATCAAAGAGTATCTGAATTCTTTGGACTGGACAAATGGATATAGATTTTACAGGAACCAAACAAACTAAATGCATATGCATTATTTTAACTGTGAATCATTTGTATTCCCTTATAGCTATGATTTCTAATCCAACTGGCTAATATTATTCACTGAAAAAATCACATTACAGTACAGTAATTTAAAGGGATAATAAACACATAGCTCAATAAATAGTAACGTTCTAAGCTCTTGCCATTCTGATAAAGCTGTGATTTAGTCAAGTTCAACCATGGATATGGAAGTAAGTCATTCCTATTCATCAAAATGAAAAAAAATCATATTAAGACCCATTGATTTCAATGGGATTTAAATACAAGTTTAGGTTCTGGATGGATTAAAGGTAAGTACACTCCTGAAATAGAGCCCAAGGACATACACACTAAATGATGCCAGAACTCCAACGTGACTGCAACTATTCACTGTTTAAAGTTCTCGTAATGAAGTCTTGTCATTTCCCTATGTGCAAATCCTTTGCGCATATCACCCAATGCAAAGGGTGTCAGATCATGTTATTGCTTCGCTTATGTTCCTTTCCTATTGCTTTATCCTGTCAATAGCCTATAGTTCTATATCATAACATTCATTCTATGTTATATTACCCTACCCAACATGTACTCTGCTGTAGCATCAGAAAACCTTTACAACTGCCATTAAATTCGTCTAGACAGAGATTTTTTTGTAATTTTTAAATTAATTATTTTCATTACAGAAATATTTTCCTTTAATGACAGATTATAAGTTCACTTTAGAAGGAGACTTGTGCACACTGTGCTTGAGACTTATCATACAGAAACTATCAGAGAAATTCTTGTTGTTTCTGAGGTGTGCTTAGATATGGTTATAAAACATGAAAACACGTTTCTTGGATTCTTTAAGTCTTCTTTTATTTTTTTCTCCCTTCTTTCCAATATTCAGTGAAAATCTATGAAGTCTACTGCAGCTAGCAAAGTCAGAGTCTGCCCTGTATCCTACATCCAAGCTCAGTGTGAGAATTTGCCACACACCAAGCAGGAGACACTAGACATGAGGCATGCAGTGGTGTTGTCCTTTGACCCATGAATCCTTTCCAAATCTACAGTATGGGAGAACTGCATAACAGCATTCATCAGACTAATGCCAAAAGGAGTTCCCAAGATGGGCTCTGTATGATTGTTTATGGGACTTCTAAAGCAGTTACTAATCTTTTGTACCCCAAAATAAAGAAATTAAACATTTTCAGGACACTTCTGCTTCACACACCCAACTGGACTCTCTTATGAGGCTCTATTGAGTCTATGTACTTGCTTGGACGCTATGGTACTATGCTTTTTATCCTTTCCCTGTGCTGGAGAGGCAGAGCACAAAGGACAGGAATGTGGATGCTTTGAGGACTTGCCAACTCCACTGATGGTGGTAAAACACTTCTTCTAAGGGTAGTCAGTCATCCTGTCATTTTGGACAGCGTGTGGCTGGCGGGAAGGTGACCACAGCATGTGAGCGCAGAGCCAACGTGCACAAGCACCCGGACTCACATGAGCAGGGGTTTCCAGACCTGCCAGCACAACCAGCTCTGTCCGATGGTCACAGGAAAATGCCTGTTTCTAATGCTGGCAAAATTTGTTTTTTTCCCAAAATTTTTCCCATGGTAAAGTGACCATAAAGGTTCAAAGGTGTAAGTGCTCAAGGCAGAAGAAATTCAAACTATTTTACTGTACTTTCTAGCTTCAGAATATTTTGCACTTAAACCAATTTTGAAACACGTGTAGTCCTGTGCCAGAGTAGCTGTTTGTCACATACAGCAGCTAATATATTTTTGAAGAAAACACAAAAAACAGGGGACAGACTGGGCAGATTTTACCCCCAATATTAAATATTAATATTATTTAATGAATTACTAAAAATCAATATTAAATATAAATAGTATTTGTTTTGTAGCTCCACGTGGCATCTTTTCTCTTAATACTGGAGTTTATATGGCATTTAGAAGCTTTATTATTTCAATAGCAAAGGTAAAGAGGTTAATTCCTCTTTAACATGGGGCTCTCCCCTCCTCTCTCCTTTTTGGCTCAGCCTAAATTTCTAACACTACCTTATGAAATGTAGTATACAGCTTTTAATTGTGCCCAGAGGCAGTACAACTTCAGAGAGGGTTTGGAGCAACTGGCAGAGGATTTGCAGAACAGCTGTGTTCCGGGAACATGTGCAGCGCGGTGCAACAGCCCCGTCAGCACCTGCACCCGCTTAGCGCGCCTGCCCCCACCGCTCCACGCACACTCCACATCTGGGATTAATCACCCCTTTTAAAGGAATTAATACTCTTAACATTTTTATTTTATTATACCTGTAGGAACATGATGCTATATTAAAATCTGCAGCTTATAAGTAGTATTTTGTTCAAGCCAGAGTTACTGGGGGGAATAAAACCTCCCTGTGCTTTGCCAAGAATGAATTGTTTTAATATCCCAACATTCAATATTATTTATTATTAAAGTCGAGTGCTGCTTTGGTGAGTAACTGGCTTTCTTGTGCTTTAACCTCCTTTTCCCCACTGAACTCTACCTTACAGTTTCAACGTTTGCTGGAAATAAGCCCCCATAGTTCCTCCTCCCCCACCACCATTTTCTCAGTGTACTCCATTCATGCTGGGAGGTTCAAAAAAAGTCCTTTAAAAATGTGATATTATTTAAATGTCATTCAGTTCCAACAGTGGTATTTGCTTACATAGTTTAGACAGCACAGAACTCTATTCACGCATGAGTTATGCCACAGTAACCATTTACGATAGATTTTCATGTTAATTCTGCAGGGGAGGAATCATATTAGATTTGCCCATTTTGTGTAACTTATAATGGAATTCAGCAACATGAGTCCTCCTCGTTATAATGATGGGGACTAGAGAGGAAAGCTGAAAAGAAGAGGAGGGAAATCAGCTCTGTTATTAATTCATTAAAACACACAAATTTCCCAAAAGTCAGACACCGGAGTGAACACTTTTGAGGCAAAACCACAAAGATCTGCCACTATTGCTGGCATTTAGGAGTGCACTAGAATTCAGTTTTAATAATTTCTCAACAGCTTATCCCAACATCTGATGCACCAAAATCCACAAGCAATAGAAAAATACAATGCTAATACTTTCTACATTATTCTACAGAGCCAAAAAGTACAGTGTTAGAACTTGCCTTGCAACATTTCACACTAAGAATGTTTTGGTTGGTAAGTATTAAAGGTTTTTGTCTTGAAAACCACCATTTATCCAAGAGTTGGAACAGAAATATTTATCCGCCCAAACCTTTGGGTAAATACCATCCCAGGTTTCTCAATACATATATTACTTAATTTGAAAATCTAGTCTGCAAAAGTATTTATGGCACGAAATACTCTGAAAATTAAGCAAAGAAGCACAACATCAAAAACTGGTGCAAACATTTTGCTTTAGGATTTTTTTTCCCAGCGGTAGCTACAACACATTTTGCATTCCATAATACAGCTGCTTAACTTTGTTCTACTAAGCTAGAGTTGTTCAGTGGCAAAATAACCCTTAAGCCAAAGCCATATTTGGTCATGGCCACTCTTAAGGCTAATTGTCTTGTAACTGAGAATCGGCCAATCTCAACAGCCTTCTACTCCCATTTATCTACGCTGGGTACCATCTTCTTGAAGCAGACAGACTGCAGCACAAGACTAATTGGTTTTTTTGCTCTCTGTGCCCAATGTCTTCACCCACTTTGCTCAGTGCTCAGTTGCTCTTCCTTCAGAGCAGATTTCCCTATTTCTGTCATAGTGCACAGTATATTTATAGCAACTGTAGCCTAAAAATCTAAGTACTTAATTAAATACGTGCAGTTCTATTTTGAGAATTACCATACCCTGCTTGAATATTATTCACATTACAGATTTTAACAAGGAAGAGGAAGGAAGGGAAAATCTTGCTGCTCCAGCCTATGCTGGCAGAGAAGCCTCCCTGACTCACCCAATTTCTCACTCCCCCTCACCTTGGGAACAGCCCCCAGGAAAAATCCACTCAACTCCACAGGATCCTGCGGCACCTTTTGTTGGGACTTACCCCTTTTAATGGAGGTGCGGAATGTGTTTTTAAATTTACTTGGTATTTCTTTATTATTCTCTCATGGTTTTGTGATGAGGGCATGACAGATGTGTGTTAATTTGAGCCTTAGCTAGCTCCTGTCACCCTGACTTTAATGAAGCTGAACAAGTTCATACGCCACTATCTAACTCATTGAGAAATCGTAATCAGGCTGATTTATGCAACAGGCAAATCCAGATCTTTTACTGAACCTGTAGTCCAGCCTTAACAAAAACAGAAACAAATGCATGTATAGTTGCTTATAAAAGCCAAGTTAGTGGATAAAAAAGAAAAGGAGACTCTATTAAGCAAATGCACAGTTGCACAATTTTAGTTTTGGAGCTGTAGTACACTGCCCGTCCTGAGTAGTAATTTCCTATCCATTACTGGAAAACAAAACCTGAGGGGCAGAGGTTGGGAGGACATGGTATGAATAGGCTGAGAGTAATTTTAAGTACTGATGACTGCGGGTGAGAACAAGGAGGTGAACAGAAGCACAAATCAAGCATTCCTGATTTTCCCAAATTTTACTGAGGTGTGGGGGTGGGTGTGTTGCTTTTTTCTTTAAATACTTTCCTCACTGATGTTAGGATGCATGGGGAGGAAGCTGGCCCGGCTCTGAGCAGGCAGGGGCGGGGGGGGACACACACGGACTAGGTGACCTCCAGAGGTCCCCTCCAGTCAAAATTTTTCTATGACTCTAATCAAAACCCTCAAGAGATGCTGAATCTGGCAATGCCAAACATACCCAGGAAATGTAAAATTAGAACTGATTACCAAGACATTTGTAAACCAGAACCCTCTGATGCCATTATATGGTCATCTAATACTTGGACAGAAGCCTTTGCTGCCTGAAAAATGTTGGATGGAGCAGACTAATTTCAAAACACTATTTGCTGCGCTGCCAGGTTTTCCCTATGGAAAATAAAATTGCAGAGATCTTGGGAACTGGTAAATCTGCCAAGTTGGAAGTCGGATTATGAATTTAGAAAACATTTTTTAAAAATCAGTAATTAGATGGTAAATTGAGAAGTGAAACTATATCTCAGAACTACAGGAATAGATTACATTAGGCAAGAGCAGTGTTTGCAGAAGTACTAAAGTGATGTAGAAGCCTATATCTTGCTACTGTAAATAAGGACCCTGGCCCTCAAGGCCTAAGAATAGCTCCGCTCTAGGAATTTATGTCAGTGTAACAAAATTTTTTGGACACGATTCTTTTGATATTTCTCTGTCATCAAAAACCCTAGTATGTATAAGCATCCTGGGGAAAAGTGCTTCTACTAGTCAAGGAACTTCTAAAAGTCCTTCTTTTTATCATTAGAAGCTGTATCTAAAGCAAAAGGACTTGCTATGGCAGCCATACCTGTAAATTATTGCAGCAGACCCTTTTGTACAGCCTACTATTTAGGCTAAGCCACACCTGAATTTAGGCATTTTGGTGCTAAATAATTTTGTTGCTTCAGGAAATTTTAACGAAGAGCAAGATAAGTGCAGATTGCTTAATAAAATACTTTTAAAAAACCCAAACAAGATCCAGGAATACTTGTATGATTTGCTTCCTTCCAGAGAAAGGAGATTCACATCTACTTTCATTTATGAAAATCTTGTGACTAAATATCCATGCAAAAGATCAAATTTGTTTAGAAAAAAATGTTTACCCCACTCCTTAGAATAAATCTCATAAAAATCCCAAACAGCACAGTCTGCAGAACCTCAGGTGGCCAAAGACATGGCAGGACCAGGCGAGCTACACATCACCTAAGAGAAGTCAAAGTTTTTCAAAGGCTAAACCACTATTTTCCCCCCATCTTCAGTCTAATCTCCCAGACTTTAATTACGTATTTTACTACTTTCAAGTAACAACAATTTTGATTAATAGTCCAGCAGCCTCCATTTCTATTTGGCAGAAGATAGAATAGCTCTTGATGGGAAATCATATGTATTCTGGGACTAGACATGGTCAGATTTACTTGGCATTAACCAAGACACTGCTTAAAGTCATGTTTACAGAAGCAGAAAAAGCAAAAGAAGGCTGAAAAAGACTTAGAGTGTAAAGAATTTACCTCTGGTTTAAAGCCGGAGTGGGTAGAGCCCTGTGCCCTATGCACTATTCATTTGTCAACTCATTTCCATACAGTAAGTCCTTGCTACATTTTACCAGCGGGATCTCCCAAAAGCTTTCTGCACTGCATAAAATGGGGGAGGCAAGGCAGTACGGAGAGAAGCAAGCTTTGCAGGAGCATGTGTTCAGTCCTGACTCAAGTATTTTCCTCTGTATCCTAAATTGAAGATGCTGATTTCTCATCATTTTCCCCTTATACAATAGCTGTTACTTATCCAATCTGAGATATTTGTCACTGTTTTAGATTCTACTTACTTTGTCTGACCCTGTAATTACTGAAAGGATGGATGCTATTTACGATTAAGACAAATTTCCTGCAATGCTCATGTTCCTGGATGTCTAGTAATCTGTGCTCCAGAGCCATCCCATAACTCCATGATTTTTTCACTCTGCAAAAATAATTTCACAAACACTCACTTACCCTCTTCATGACTGTCACAGTTTCTGCCAGAGAGAGCCCAGGGCTGGTAACATGCCAAGCAGGGCTTAAATATACTCAAGAGCTTCAAAGAGAAATGCACACAATGCTACTGATGTCAGCCTCTCACTTAAATAAATGCTTAAATTCACAGCATTAAAAATAACCAATCAAGGGTTTTTCTTTGCCATCCCCACTCTTACAGTGATCCTGAAACCTGTGTTAAAACAGAACACTACAACTATTGCTTCTGCATGGTGTTCAGTACACTCAAAGTCACAATGTGATTTTCATTAGAGGGAGAAATGTTTGGAAAATTGTTATATGAAGTCCATAAATCTGAAGATAAATAATGAAAATGAAACTTCCCATGAAATACCCCAGTGTTCATTTTATTTAATATTCTCCATTGGTGAAAATAAATTAAAAATGAACAAGACTTGTTTATGCCTGCCTTACACTATTCTCTGCGTTTGAATAGCAACTGCATATTAATTTATCAGGATCCCATAAATTATAATTAGCCAGGAGGATTAACAACATAAATCCTTGAATTTAAAACCAACCTGCCCTGCTCTCTCTTCCCTTAGCCCTAAAGTGAAAAAGAGCCATAAAACCCATCACCGCTGTTTGATCCATTAAACTCATGAGACACTCTTATTTCAGCCGAGCTACTGGAGGTAGATGCTTTGCAAAATCTTTTTTAAAGTTGCAGCAGCCTTCCTGGAAGCAAGAGAGAGCGTGCACAGGAAAGGCCCAGCCTGAACATGGTAGATGACTCTTGCTCTTTCCACTGCATCACTAGCTGACACCAGGGAGGCTTCTTAGTATGCAGGAAATGGGCAAAAGATCTTACTAGTAAAATAGGTGAGACACAGAGGTATCATTTCCTAAGCACACCTTTGTGAAAGATAAAGGAAAATATAATTAAAGTGACTACGGATTTCACCGTACGTGCAGACCTGGTAATAGTAAGGGTGTTCTGTAGGTATAGCAGATGCACTGGAATCAGGACACAACCCTTTCACTAGAGCTTTAATATTCCTAAGCATCAGTTCATGGCAAAACAACAAATACATACAAATCAACTAGGGTATCGTACTGGTATTCGTTATCCCAAATAATTTAAAGTGCTTTGGCAGAAATGCACAACCCGTTTGTACGTGTAATCAAGAACTTCGATCAAAAATTAAAACTTTAAAACCCAATTCCTTCCCCCTCACTCCCGAAAGATTTACGTGACAGCTGTGAACCACTGGATAGCAGCAAAACCGAAACCTGCTCGTCCCACCTGAACACTCAGGCCTTGCCTAGCGAGGCAAGGTGCTACTGAGCTGCAGCCCTGGGAGAACAAGCCCACACCAACACTCAGCGAGGACACATCTTGCCTTTCAAAACAACATGTTAGACTGCAATATCTGTTAGTTTAATATATTAGATAAACGACAAAAAAAGAAGTTGTCTTTGACAGGTTTTATTTTTGGTAACAATGTGAGCGACCCGAAGAAAATCTTTAACAGGCACAGCAATTTTTATTAAGGACTCGCTTTTTTTATTTGCTGCTTGAAGGAGTTCAGGCACTTCTGAAGACACCAACCCCTTACAGCCGTTAGTTATACCAGTGCGGCACGTGGGGAGCCGGCACTGGGGAGCGGAGCCGGAGCCGCGTGCCACACCTGCCACGCACACACGTCTGGCACTGCCCGGCCACACAGTGCGCAGCCGTCGGCTCACCCTCCTTGGGAGAGTAAGTACATTTTAAAACCAGGAATGCAGTGTTGCTAAAGGCAGGAAAATAATAAATTCAAGCCTATGAGCTGAAACGTAAAAGACCCGAGGGAGGAACTGTCAGTTTGCTCCTCCGTACCCAAGCAAGAGCATCGAGGAAAGCCTTTTCTTGCAATGTCACCCAACAAGAGGCCATCTCCCGATGCAGCCGCAACCTGCTCCCCATCAGGAACCCATAATGGACATGGATGTGACCAGGGAAAGTCTTCACTGGCATCAAGGCTTCTGCTGGCCAACTTGCCAGCCGGTCTGTGGAGACAACCCTCCTTCCTCCCCGACAACCTGAACTGGCGTCTACCAGCCTTGGCTTCCTGGCCTTCCAGAATGGTGCTGAGCTGCAAAGTGAGAACACCAACAAAACTAACAGAAAAAAGTAGTCACTGTAACAAGGGTAAGCAGGGAGAAGAACAGCAATATATGGCAGTGACAGCCCATGTCTCCAAGGGGTGGGCGTAGGAACAGCTAAAGGTAGTAAGCTTCAAAGCTAGAGCCTGGCTCTGATTATCAGCCCTGACGTTAACGGGTTGCCACCTTGGATTTTATTCCGTTGATACCGCGCAGGTCTCCTGAGCTGCGGAATACCTGTGACCTGAACCCGACGAACAAATTTCTCACCATACTGTTGACTGAGACTATTTTTTCCTCCTCATGATTAATGTTTCAGGGTCTGACAAAATACAGGGGCAGCATTTTTTGAGCTTGCTATGAGTTATCCAGGGAAAGGCTGCATCAGGCACGAATACAGTACATGCAGATAAGGCAGCTCAGATCAGCGTGTGATATACCTGTGCGTGCTGCGTACATTAGATGAGCTGAACATGACACAGAGTATTTCTGCTCACTTCACACAGCTGATATTTATCACAGCTCCTTTCAAATGCTTATCTCCATCCTTTGGAGTTCACTTACATGGTGAACAAGGTGAACTCCCAGGCGGAACGCAGGCCCGGAGGTGTCAGGGGAGGTTTCCATTCAGTAAAACCAGGATATTACCTGGTTTAGAGAGATACAGGATACACACCTCAGCAAAATGTGTTTCTGTAGGATTCTTATATGTGCAAGTAGTATAAATATACCCAGTATGAGATAGATGAACAAAGGAAAACAAGAAACCCTTTTCATTATACATACACACACACACACCTACATATATATATATTAGGATTTTCTAAACATATATGCATAAACACACAAAACTTTGCCTGGCTCCTATTTGTCTTTAATAATAAAGGTAAAGTAGCTTTCATTTCTGGTATTTCTCTTTCCTTCTCAGTTAGAGA
Source organism: Anhinga rufa (assembly GCA_013400875.1). Classification (NCBI taxonomy): domain Eukaryota; kingdom Metazoa; phylum Chordata; class Aves; order Suliformes; family Anhingidae; genus Anhinga; species Anhinga rufa. The sequence goes on from VZTV01059984.1 coordinate 10,873, forward strand.
AATGAGACCTACCAATTCAGACAGCTATACTTAGTTGTCCTTACTAAGCACCAAAGTGAATGATTTGACTAAGATTATGCAGCCGAGGGGTTATTCACCTCTCTTAATCAAAAGAAATCACAGCTGGAATATGAGGTGTTTGTCCCCTTGTATTTAATGGATGAAAAAATAGAAAAGGAAATCAGGTTGTATACGAGCAAAGAGAGAAAGAAAGAAGTTGTTAGGCACAAATGCAAAGAAAGAACTTTGCAAACAGAAGCTAGAAATAGGCATCTTCTTAAAAAATTTCACTGCAGCATATTGTAAAGGAAGCTCCTGTATTCATTCCATGAGGGAATAAGAAAGTGCACTCTCTGTACAAGGCTGCAGAAGAAGGAAAGCTCTGTAAGCCCATCCCAACTCCCTTAATTATTTTAATTGCAGCAGTGTGATGCCAAGGTGCTGAATTACCCCCTCAGGCTCTGGCTGCTTAGCCAGGAGGTACTGAATTAAACTGTCAGAACATGCAGAAAAATTGCAATGGTGCCTGTCAACGGTATTTGTTAAGAGACACGGGTGAGGCTAGTGACTTGTATAGAAAAAGAGCTGCCAATGCAAAGTCGTCAAAGCACAGCACTGGAACTAATGGGGTATTCAGAGGTCTTGTTCTACTTCATTGGTTAAAGCCAACAAAACTCCTGTAATATTTGGGGCGGTTTGCTATTTATGGCTATGGTAATAAAGGCCAGTTAAAGCTGCAAAGCCAGCCACAGTTAGTGGTCCCCACTGCTTTATTTCTAAATGGCTGAGGGGGCACTATTGCATGTCAAGCTCTGGTTTTAACAGAGAGAAGAATTTATAAAAAGAATTGGGTATTTAAAATATGAAAAATGAAATGCAGAGTGGGCTACAGTTTTACAATATACTGTTCTAGTTAAAAATAACTACATTTTGGCTGCCTTACCTAGATGATTTTGAATTCAGTTATGTCTTAGCTGCAAAGAATTGGCATACAGTTGACAATGTGGCCCAGGGTTTAGTATCCTTTCTTCTTCACACATGGCGGTTTCTTTCCAGAGACACCTACCAAAGCCGAAGGTATTGTTTGATACCAAAATCTACTTTGCAACTTCTGAACCCACGCAACTGCAGATAGCGATCAAAGCGATTTAAAGAAGTCCTATTTGCTGTGGCTCTATATGGCTCTTTTAACTATTTTTAGGAGCAAAATCCTGTGCTTGTGAAATTGAAAAGCAGATAACAATGGTTAGAGTTGGCATGTGGGCAGGTGCCATGCAAATACCTCGCAGCTCAACACACGTGCATTGGCTCCAATTTTTTTTGGTCCCCCACGAAGCTGGGTCTCTTTGGGGCAGATAAAGCCAGTTGTTTTTTGGGATGGGTGCTAGCTTCTGCAGAGGGGCACACAGAGAGCTGTAACCTAGATGAAAGCAATACAAGATTTATGCTTGGTAGGCCTGCTAAAGGCCTAATACACTGGTCTGTAGGCTTTTTAAAGAGCTAGTAAACAAGCCTATCTATCTTCTCCTTCTTAGCCCTTCCATTTATGATGAGCTGAGCACAGCCCGTCTAGAGACTGCAGAGTATGAATGGTACACAGAAAAGAAGAATTCTGATGTGCGTGTGTGGTTGCCTAAGGCACCGTTTTTGCATGGCAGGGAAGTGGAGATAGAGAAAATGAGCATTTTCTCATTTCCTGTAGATGCTTGTCCCTGTGAACGACCATCCAACCAGCTCTCTGCCCAGCAGGAGCAGCATCCCAGTTTCCCACTCAGTCTGCAGAGCTCTGAGACGTGCTACACGTCCCGCTTGGTTTTCCTGCTGTGGTATCTCCCAGCTCAGTGTGCTTAACTAGGATTCTTTCTTAACAGGTCTATGCTGTCATAATCCTATATTCACTTAATGTGATCTTCACTAAGAATATAAGTTCAAGAGAGGTTAATGATCCATTAGTGTATATTTTTAACTAGCTCATTTACATATTGAATAGCCTGTATTTATTTTATTAAAGCCAGCTCACTATATTCAGCTGACTGAATTATGTGAGATATCACATGGATTACACAAGAATTGTTCAGCAATTAATTTTTCCCAGACATTATATGTAGTTATTAACTATATTTCTAAACAATTAAAACTGTGAAACGGTCTCTTAATGAAACTGAAACCTTTGCTGTTTAAGGCCTTTACAAGTTCATTTCTGTGGTTCCTTTGGAATAAAACACATGCTACTCCTGGTACATAACACAGTACACCAGACCACAGGAATTATGGTTCAGGCCAGGTTACAAAGGCTGTATAAGCTGTGTGTGTAACTAAATAGCGATGGCCATGCAAAGGTACACAATCACGAACTCATATTCCCTTCTTGCCATCTGGGAATTAATGGACAATCTTCATTAACTATAATTAAAGACGTTGCTTCCTTTCAGATGAGGGTGACCATCCAAGTGCATATTAAGCAGCTCAACCCACGTATTTCCCCCAAGCATTACCCATGGCTCTGTTCCCTTGGTTCACAAATTTAACATACTGTATCACGCATGAAGAAGTGATGGCTCCATGGCTCAGAAGACCACACTCCACCTCCATCTATCCATCTCAGTAGGTTCACCAGAGTTGATCATTAAGCTACTTTGCTATTTTAACTTCTGAGCAAGTTTCCAGGATTAGCACTTCTCCTTTCTTCTTGGGATAGTGGTGGCACATTGTGAAATGCCTCTTCCATGCTCTTTGCCAATATCAAAATTTCTCCACACCACATTTTTGAATGTCATGTTCACAAGAACACGAGATTTCTGGTTCTCAGTGAGTGTTATCTTATTCCGAATGCAGACAAAGGATATTAAAAAGCCCGTAAGGCTCATTACACCACTGCAGCCCACCAGAAACAAAAGTATGGATTCAATTTTCTGCTGCACAGTGAATATATTGTGTACAGGAATGGATGAACTAATTTATTACTTCGGAATCATACTAATTGCTGGGCCCTTCTGCCTTCAATTGCAATGACACATGCAGAGAAAGACCAGTTTTAGGGCTAGATACAAATAAGATGTCATAAAGGAACACTGTTGTTATTGGACCAAATCTCCCATTAGCTCAGCATTAGCTACAAGGAGTATAACCGAAGACAAGCATCCAGAATTAAGATATTGTTCTGCAAGAATAAAAGAAATAGTATTAACATTTCTTGGAATTCAATTAGTCTGAAGCTTTGTTTTCAGTGCCAAGCGAAGTGCATTTTCTGTTGAGATTTGTTTTCCAGGGTAAAGAGAGCCTTGTCTCTGATAGGATTAAAAATCAAAATAGCCGAGTTGGATTAGCTACCTAACGATTAACAAAAGAAACACCTTTTTTTGTGCTGAAGACATGGAAATGTGGAGTGACGGAAATTTCCTGGACCATCAAGTCTCATATCCGTACTATTACAGACACCACATCATATAATTCTTTTCACAAACATATCAAGCTTATCATAATCTGGAGTAATTTCTACAATGATGTTTTCAGCATGATAGTATCAGTGATGTGGACAGAAAAAACGGCAAAATTTCCTTGATGCAAATATTGTTTCATATGAAATTTGCAGTAATCGTACCGCAGGATTTCTGGGAAGATAGGTATGTGTTTTTTTTCCAAAACAATGTTTGAAGATTTACAATGCCCTAAGGTATATATTTTGGTCAATGTCATATCACAACATGCAAAACGCTGCAAAGAACTAAACTAAATAAAACCACAAAAGATTCTTCCTACTAATATGGCTTTATTTTATTGATCTAAAAAAAAAAATATAGTTAATATCAACTATATCATTCTGTATGGCTTTACTGAGAGCCTGGTGTTGCAATGAAGCACTCTTCCTCATTTAACTTGCTGTTTCTCAAACAAATACTGAAGCTGAACAATCTTTTGCCTGAAAAATCAAATTAGCACTTTCCTAAAGGTAGTGTAAGACATTTGCATGAGTGTGCAAACTCAATCAAAAGTAAAACTTGAGTGCTGGGCCATTTATATCCTGGGCTTGCCTGAATAAAGCAGTATGAAGTTTCTCACTAAGACTCGGATTTGCAAAGATATTTAGATGCAGATAAGGTGCTTAGTGGTGCATTCAAAATAGCCTAGGACTATACTGCCCTGATGATTCATTCTAATATACATTTCATTTACAAGTCAGCAGTGCAATGTTGTGGTAGAAGCAATGTGGAAAAAAATAAAACACAAGAAAAAACAATAACAGAGGGTAGAAATCTGGGTACAGTGAAGGCAACTGTGATGGCCCCAGTGGCTTTAATACAGTCAGACTTTCACCCAGTGTTTCATCCGTAGAAATTCCTCTCTCTCAAAGACTTCTGAAGATTTCTTTTGCTAAAAGCAGAGAGCAATGGAAGAATTATTATATTTAATGACATACCACAGGACAGCTGTGTTTAGAAGAAAGTCCCAGCTGATTTTCCTTCCTTCAGTTCTGTTTTGCAGCACTGAACTATACCCCGGTGAAAATGTATCTGAAATCAACTCGAGGAGAAGTTCTCTCTCTCCTGAAGTTTGATTCAAATCTACTGTCTTCACATATTTTAGGCTGATTCGGCTAGACCATGGCATGTCTCAGCACTAAAGCTACTTTTTGCCGATTGCAGCTGCAGGGGGAAATACGTCTATGTATGAAGAAAAGTGATGGAGTGAATTAAACTCCAAACACAGCCTCTAGCTAATTTTTTAATAATCTGAGTGCAAAACAGGGCCTTGAGGGTAGGCAGAACTTTTCCATAAACCAATCAGAACTGGATTTTATTTAAACAACAGTAAAGTCAGCCCCAGAGAGCTCAGACACTTGTATACAAAGCAGCCGTATCTCACTGAGAGTCTCTACAGTAGCTCAGCATCTCAATTTCAATCACAGTTCATTCCCTGCTGGTAGTTTTTGTCTGCAAACAAGCTGAATGTGAGCTGACAAGGGCCCCCAGAGCAAATAATATGAGCACTGGAGGAAGAAACTCACCCGGGCACGATGCTGACAGTTGCGCAGCCAATTCAGAAAAACTGCAAAACAAGAAACCCAGTAACCATGTCTCTGCTGCGCCCCACACTAGTAATAAATAGGTAAAACTTGACTTAATGAGTTTCACCTTCTGAACCACAACTTACCTTAGCAAAGTAGGTATGTTACATAGCATAAGGCAAGGCCTTAGGTCTTTCTGCAAGATCAGAGAAGGAGGTGTGCTATTCAGTGAGGTTTTCTAAGCAAAGTTTCTTCTGCATTCCTCCATCAAGGGACTGGGTCGATAGTAAGATGTCTAGCTTGCAAATCCTGCCTGCTCTGTAGGCCTGCAATGGATCTGTAGAGGACATGCCCAGCCTGCGAAGACCTTGTAAATCCTGATTTTTTCTAGTCTTGCTCTGTGCCCAGGGAGCAGTAAAGGACCTGCACTTCTGGCCACAGTTTCTCCCAGGGATGCTGGTCTCACCTGATCGAGGGATACTAGGATGTGCTTAATCTCCATGCCTCCTACCTACATTTCCTTACACAGGTATCCAGAGGTGGGAAAACATCCTCAGGAGGGACCAAGATCATGATGCTACACCATATCGTGTAGTTCAATCTGTCCCCTTTCCTGGAAATCTAGGATGGACAGTTATCAAGCTAAAAGACACACTGGAAATACACTACTGCACATAGGAAAGATGCATTTGAGATAATAATCCTGACCACTGCACTGCAGCACACTGACGCTGTGCAGCCTCTTCNAACACGCGCGTCTCAGCATACAGTTTTAGAATGGGCATCCATTAGTTTGTAAAAAGACTTTGAGACAAAGTCTGCTAAATAAATGGAAGCCACCACAATTACCAACTATAGCTGTTATAACAGACCCACCTAAATTGCTCGATATGGAGATGATAGAGATCTCTGGCTTTCCAACATCATTACCAGCTTTAAATAGCCTTTTAATATGATCATATTCACTGGTAATGACACCTCTTCCTTACGGGGGAACATGGCATCTAACTGGAATATAACAGCTAGGTATTTATTGGAAAAAAAAAAATAATTCTTAACACTACATTAGGTTTGTTTAGAGAAGAGAACAATCATTTTTTTCCAGGTAAATTCCAAAAAATTATTTGTGACCTTTGAGTCTATTTATTGGACTACTGCTCATTTACAGGTCATTGGATTTTTAATCTGAGAAAGAGAAACAGGTTAGGCAACAGCCTGCTGTTTTAGAGTTGATTTTTTCTAAGAGGCCTGATTTTCAAAGAGTATGGATAAACACAGAAAATAAGTGTTCCTTTCTCATTTTCACTACAAGACATGTAAAATATAGACATTGTCCTTACAAATACACCTTTTTTCCCTTCATGTCATTTTAAAGGCACTTCTGTAGCCAGCATCACTAGCAGAGGGAAGGAACACAAGGCTTTTTTTCAGCACTCAAGTCTACACCTGCCACAGGAGCTCAGAAAATCAGTGTACAGAAGCCACCTTTGGAGATGAGCTAACGTTCTCTTTACTTTGCACCATTCAGCCAAACTAGAGTTTATAAAACAACAACTCTTTACGAGATTTCCGGTAACATTAATTGTTGGTCACAAAACTTCAAAGAAAAACAGATATTTATAGCTCAATTCATGTTTCTTTCTTTTTTCTTTTTTTTTCCACACACTTTTACCACAACACTTTCCAATTCGGTTCCCATGAGCACACTGAAAACAGAGTTATACCCGCTTCCTGCTGTGGCAGCCTCCTTAACCACTTCACTCCTGGTGCTTCTTGCTCTTTTTTTTTTTTCCAGTGTTCACATCTTTTCATTGTTTTCCCCTGGTGTGTCACATTTGCATTTTCCCACATCACTTTATCATTCATCTTTGCTCTATTCAGCCACCCGCACAATAATTAAAATGGTGTGGGAAATGAACTATATATACAAAAATATATAGATATGTACAAACACACATACTCCTGTGTGTATATTTAGATATTTATACATAAACAAGCTACACTGGGAAAATTTTTATTCAAAACAAAAAAACCTACTTTTCAGTAGAAAAATTACTTGCTAAATGTATCCATTTTGATAAACATGGAATAGGGAGGTGGAAGTTTTTCAGATATGTATATTAAATACTTCCCTATTCCACTGAAGAACTGATATTCATAAACATTTATTTATAACAATGTAATCAGCATATTGATTATATTAAGCAATCCCTGTAAATCTCTATAAGCTGAGGTTAACAATGGCTTTTCAAATGCCATTAACCATCACCTTGCAGCTTTCTCTCTATTATATACCATAAAGTTAATCATGTGCAAGACAGTTTTTCAAGAGAAAAATCTGCTATACAGTGCAATGATCACCTTGGTATTTTCCTAGAACAAAGAAAAGGTCTTTCTTAAATAGGAAAAAGTCTATGCCATCAAAGAGTGAGTGCTGAGCAAGATAAATCATGGGTTTCCTGCAAAATTTCTCAGGTTGTCTTATTAAAGGCTAAACTCTCCAGACCTTTCTTTTAGCATTAAAATCCCTGTGCCTGTTATCATGAAATCGGCCAAGATTTGTGTTTTTGTAGCACCTAAGCTGTAGTGGTGTGAAGGTAGATGGAACTGTTGAATGAATGGCTCTCTCAGAGGGAGGACAGAGCCCTTCCACACCTCCCTACAGCAGCTACCTCAAAATAAGGTGGTTTTCCTGGACAGGATCAGAAATGTTCTTCAAGCTTCAACATTTGGAAACCAAGTGTCACAGGATTTTATCTCTTGCCTCCACTGAGATGTGTGGGCCATGCTCAGACAACAGCCAAGCACAGAGGTCCTTCGCTCAGCACTCCCAGGGCTCCATATTAATTTCTCACACAATAGGAAATGAGATACAATGTGATATGCCACCGGCACATACAGGAGGAGGTTACTTATGTAAATGAAAAGATACATCCATAAATCATGCCACGTAAAGTCACTGACCATACTTTACACAGTGATAACTTCTACAGGAGATCATTCATTAACAGAGTCAACTATTTCATTACATATAACAGCAGTGGTATCTTACTGACAGAAATTCAGACTGTCTATAACATATATTTTTTCATTTGGTTACCAAATCAATATTTACCTCCCTCTATGGTAAATTAGATAAATTCATTTAATGCGGAAAATTAACCATGTAGCTAGCATGAAGCATGAACTTATTAAAGTACCATACGCTGCATATGGTATTCAGGAGTTCAAGCCCTGCAAAGCATTTCACAGGGAAAGCACTCAGAAAAACATTTCAATTGATCTTTTTTCCCCCCCTCTAAGTTCCTTTGGCAACTGATTTGAGACATAGGTGCCAAATTAGGGTAGCTCTAAGGTTTCTATTACTATTTGGCACACTAAGGAGCCAGTGATTTAGGACAATATGAGATGTCCATTAGCTGTAACAATGAATTCAAATGCTTAGAAGCCAGGCTATAAATCTACTCTCTTGGAAAGATTAACCACTGTTTGCCTAAAGTTAGCAACTCCATCTTTGACGATAAAACGCAATGATGATCCCTCCTGCTAGCTCGCTCGTCCCCAGTGAGAACAGCCCGTGAGCTGTGTCCCGCAGGAGCAGCAGCTGGGACAGGGGAGCACAGAAAAACTGTTGGGAAATTCAGTCTTTGGACCCCTGCAATCTCAGAGGATTAACTGAGCACAGAGGTTGGGTGCCTCTCAGGTGCTCTCAACACCCTCCTGCACCCCTAGGGCCACCTTCTTAGGAGACATACCCAAAAACTTCTGGAGTTCAGCAGTCAGGACAGGCTTTGAAGAAAAATCATTACAGCAGAAAACCTCCAATAAATTCCCTCTCCCACCATCACCAGGGCTTCCAGGACTCTGCAGGCAGTCCTGAGGGAAGAGGTGCTTCTGTGTTACCCTGAAAACAACCATTTATGAAGAGTTCCTGATCTGGCCTCATGCACATGGCCTGACTATCGCTTATGTCTTTCCACTCTTAGGCCAAATATAGATTTAATTCTGATTTTTGATGAACCCATGCATAAATAAACTCTATGCCACAGGTAATGGTGCGATGGAGCTGCTCTGTACCTATATAGTCTAGGACGCCTGAAGTTCAGCAGCGCAGAATCCTGGGCATATGGCAAATAATGGCTTATTGATCACAGCAGATCAGTGGTAGATTGCTGCTCTGTGTGCCAGAGACGGCAGATAGGAAGTGAGAGACAAGAATGGAGAAACAGAAGAGTGGGTTAAAAAAAGAATATTTTGTCTTCCTGATGTGCCTAGATTGACAGTACTATTCACTTATCCACCAGACAGTTACACCATGGGCAACAGCAAAAACTAGCAAGGAACATGAATTTATTACCTCCATTCAACTTTTGTAGCAGGTTTTGGCAAGCTGCTAAAGTTGCTAATATAGCACTTATTGTGTTGATGGCCATAAACTCATCTGTAATACCATAAAACAGATTTGTATGATATCCACAAATCAATTGCTCCATTTAGATGTTATTTCTTACATAAATAAGTAACTGTGGTCTTGGCTAAGAGATATGTCAGAACCCAAATGAAAAAAAATAATCAGGGACAAAAGAGAAGGATAACACTACTCTGAGTAGTGTTCTCTCATCCTCCCTCCATCCTTCCACAAATTTCTATTCCCAAAGTCATTGAAAGTAGGGTCAAAAGGAGTGTTGAAAATGCAGTTCTGCTGGATGGTGCAGGCAGGTCTGTGGATATCATTTGTCTCAAGAAATAGGTGTCTGCAACAGCAGCAAATGCCAAGACAGAGTAGAAAAAGAAACAGTAGTGCTCAACCATGGAAAAAGAAGAAACGTGCAGCACAAGGCCAAGAACACACAACCACTTCCTCTGAAAAGCTGTTACTCTCCTGTTTGTGTTAGAACTAATGCTTAGGGTACCCTTACCTCAATAGCCATGCTCACAGCAAATCTCTTAAGGCTTCAGGGTAAAAAAAGGAAAAGATAATTTTAAATAAAATCAGCTAATAATGTTCTGCAGAAGACAACACTGCATGCGCTTTCAATGATCAACTTCTAATTATTTGCTGGAGCATATAAATGCAGATATTTAACCTCCTGACTTGCGAACATGAAGGAGAGATGCCGACACAAATAGAGTGGTGTATATGCAAACAACCCACATACTGGCTATGAAAACTCAGGAATGCACTGTTCACTGTTTTCTTTTGAATATTGTTATGCTACAAAGAAAAGCGAGGGTGAAGAATTTCCAAGGTTGGAGGACAACGATATAACATCTTCTAAATCCACATTTTACAATCCCTCCCTGTCTTTCTCTCACATTCTCCCACCACAAAGTAGCTCACAAATGATGTTCTAGATGTGGTGTGTTATAACAGCAGCAAGTGGTTAACCAATGTAAATCCCACAGAGAGAGCAAGGGTGGGCTCTCAGGGTAGGGCTTATTTAGGGCATGGTGCTGCTTTCTATGAAAATGCAAATCAAAAGCAACTGAAACCCACCCAATTACAATATGGAAGAAATTTACTGTCAGTTTACACAAAAATGAAAGAAAACATTTGTGATTTATGTACAAAGGCCAGAATAGAGAGACCTTGCAATGATGATGAACAAGTAACAACACTCCTTTTTGCAGTATTGTTACTGAACTCCCAAAAACTTCTACACTAAGAAGTATCACATCCCTGCCCCTTAAAGAAAAAAGTAATAATTTGCAATAATTGCCATTTTAAATAAATGTATATAGCAGGCAGCAAATATCCCTCCTACTTCACAGAAACATTGAAAAAACCCCAAAGATGAAATGCTGATGCATCTTCCTTCTACAATGACTGTGGTTTTCACAGGGACACCTAGCAAAGTGACATCAAATACTGTTTTTAATGAAGTCAAGCATAACCTTTAAGTTCTGAGCAGTAGGTTTATGCCAACATTGAATGATTTGGGGGAAATCTAAGTTATGGATTTTTTCCTTTTAATTAATTTCTCAGCTGAAGAGTTTGGAGATCCAATTAAATTTCCTGGTCAGACTTGTTTATACCACTGTAACAAAAAAAAAAAAAAAAAAAAGGGCATCAAGATTCCCTTGCACACAGTGGTGTTGTGCTAGTACCAGCAGAGCAGTCAGACACTTCTGCATGCTGAAGGGTTGATGGAAAATAATCATTCTTACTACAAGTGAGAAAACAGGGTCAAAACCGGCTCCAAATAGTTGAAAACAGGAATAAGGTACAACCAAACGGTTGAATTAAAAAAAAAAAAAAAAAGAAGTGATCTAAGATCCAGCCCTGTGAATGGATGGTAAAAAGCATAGCTCTCTCTCTGAGCTGCAAGCAGACTGCAGCCCCATGCCCATGAGACTTCACCTTCTCACTGTGGCTTTGGAAAATAATGATCAAGAAAAAGACAACAAGCAGAGAAAATTACTAATCTAGGGAGAAACAAGAGCGGGCTGTGGGCCTTGCAAGCTCTACTCCAATGTCCCGCTCAAACCAGAAGGACAGCTGGGGTCAGTCCTGCAGCATCCGCTCAGCCCAGGAGGGCTGAGGCTGCTGTGGGGCAGGACGGAGATGGGGCTGGAAGGAGAGGGGGATTTGGCGATGGGTCTGCAGCCCCATGGCTGGGGGTCCCAGCCAAAAGGGGCAGGATGAGGCCCTGATGAGCACTGCTGCCCCGGGATGGCGCTGGCATGGGGAGCGGATGGTCCTCTGAACTAGGATGACTTTTTAGTTCCTAAATTGAAAGTTTTATAATTTATTAAATCTACTTTTCTAGTTATCTAAAACTATTAACGTGATTGCTAAAATTCACAGCTTCCAGTTACTAAAGAAATGTGATTGTTTTATCTGGATTTCTATTATATGAATAAAATGTAACACTTTGTCTGGATAAAATGGCCCCAGAGTTTCATTAAAAAATAACAGCCTAATTCCCTAATATGAAGTTATTTTAAGTGTTTTATTAATATTGTCTTCTAAATGCACATAAGTGTGATCCCCCTTTAAGTGCAATATCTTTAGGGCTAGTTGTAATTGTATTTTTCTTATCAGTTGCTTGTGCCTGCATTTCAAATATCCATTGCTTACTTCAGGCACTTCTCTCAGACAAAAAAGAGTGCAGTGAAAAACTACTTAATTTGGACACTATTTGAATATGAAACTTTTCCGTCCCCAATACAACAGTTCTCGTCCCTTTTAAGCAACTCAAACTACCACTGACAAAATTCCTACAGTGCCTATTTATCTCACCATGAGTTTCCCCTGTTAAAGCAAAACTTTAAATAAAAATCAATGGGAAACATGAAAAGCCAACCTGACACATGGATTGAAATCCTCATCCCAATCAAGTCCACAGCAAATTGAATTAGGTGTAAAGGCTGTGACTTGTCTTACCTAAATTTAAGTTGAAACCAGGGGTGCCTGGTTTCAGATCCTACATACCCTGGAGGCCCTCCGTAGCTGGTGGAGAAAGGAAAGAGGCACCTCTAGCGGGCAATTCTGATTTTATTGGGTCCCTGGAGGCACATACTGCTATCCCTTAGCTGGAGGGTGCTAAGAAGCCCAGGTCTTACCTTAGGTAAACTGGTACCTAAAATTAAGTGGAGGTATCCAGACCGGAGTGCATCAGTTAAAGGAGAGCGTCACATTTCTTTTATTTAACTTGTTTTAAAGGAGAAAAGGATGGGTTTTTTTGAGGAAGAAAGAAATGCTTCAAAGAATATCTGTTACACCGTTATTGTCAGCCAGTTATTAATGGCAAGGAAGGGAGAGAGCCACTGAAAAACTCTGGAGAAGCGATCAGCTCTTTGTTGGTGCTGGGCACAGGGCAGAGCAAAAGGCAGCACAAACTGCACGTCTTCACAGTTTCCAAGCCTGGCAGCGGGCATCACATTACATGATGCCTTTGAATTTGTCTTTGCAGGGTCACACATATACAGCTGGGAAACCACAGGAGGGTGTTGTGATAATTTTCCAGCAAAATTATAAAATGGAGATGTGTGCCAAGCATAATTTTTCTATTGCTATCCAAATGCAGTTATAATTATACATTAATTTTCCCCAGTGACTCCTCTGTGGGCCCTGTATTCCTGAGAAACTTTGCCCTCCTCACTCCTCTCTTATTGAGAACGTGGCAGGTTGAAGAGTCAGGGATTTTCTACCTACTCCATTACATGAGCTTTTCTGCACCTTGGTGTTGCTTCAGGAATGCAAAATGGGGCCGAGCACATCTAAACAGAAAAGCTGGGTGAAGGAGTTTTAAATTGTACTTTCTATTTTATGAAGTTTTATCTTTGGACATGTATAGTAAAAGGCAGTGATCGATTATTGCTGAGTAGGGTTTTCCCTTTCTGGAGAGAATCCCAAAATCAAATTTACTAGGACAAGGTGGGAAAAATGCAGCTCAGCATTCAGCCAATCCACTCCTGTTATTTCTATCAGGGCCCAGGCTCCTGCCAGCAGCCCTTTGGTCTGGATGCCACAGCACAACTGTGGTCACCTACCCAGACTACCTGGAGCCCTCCAGGTAAATCTGTATGCTGCAGCTGACTGGGGTAAGCTCTTGTTGCAGAGCTTATGATTTAATATACCCCGAGCACCAGGTATCCCTGGAGCAGAAGACAAAAAAGACAGGGTTACATCGCCTTCCTGACCGCATTTGCATGAGGGGAAGGACTTCTCTCTTCTTGCTTCAGGGTTCCCATGTCTGTATCTAACAGCAGACCTTAGAGACTAATGTTTACAAAACTTCAGATAAATGCAGATTTTCCTGGTTTTTTTCTGGTCTCAGCAAAACAGTTTTAAGAATAATGATAACAATAAAGAGAACAAAATTTCTTTAACAGCACAAAATTAATTTTCCTTTGTGTCTGCACTAACTAGCTAAAGATGGTAATCCACAAATGGGCCAAAACAAGTACTTATTTTTTAATCTTTTCCCATGTTAATTCCTGAGAGCACTTGACCACACCTGCTTCACGTTTCCTGTCTATTTTCTACAGCTTACTGAGCAAGACTGACATGCAGACAATTTCTGTTTGATTTTTCCCAAAGTTAAGTCTTTTTGGTAGCATTTTTTCCTCAGCTGGTAGTACGACTGTTCTCATTAGCACAATGAATTCACTTAAGAAAAGACTATTAAATGGATATTCTTTGTATATCTGCACCTACCAATAAACCAATATAAAAAAAGCCAGCTCTGCATACTTCAGGTTTATGTAATGGCTGAATAACAAGAGCACATGTGAAGAATTTTGATTGCAAATTGGGATTTTTTTTATTTTGCTTTTTTATTTAAGCAGTCCTGTCCATCAGTGGAATAAAGCTGTTTTGAACATGTTCCCAATCATTTGGCTCTCTTACTAAAGTTGGTGTTTGCTGGTCATGCCACAGCTTGGTAATGATTAATGTGAAGTTTACAGTGTCTACACAGAGTGCGTAAAAGAACTGGCAATTCATCATGCTGGCTCTCATGCCGGTGCTGCATGCTGAGGTTTTCTATGTCCAGATACATGCTGTCTCGAGTAGAAATCCACTAACTCAGAAAATATCTCCCCTTTTTTTTTTTTCTTTTTACTACAAATAACTCTCCTTTATGGAATATTATGAAAAAAAAATAACAGGAAACAAAATTCATTTTCAGATCATTTATATCACTCTGTGATCTCCTGATAAATTATGATGAAATTACTCACCCAGAGCTTTAAACTGAAGTAGACCTAGCATGTAAACCAGAGAGAGAGCAATTTAATTTATATTTAATTACAATATTAAACTATGTGCATACAGAAGAGGGTCATATTTGAGAATGTCTTATCACAAGAAAATGGGTTAACACAAATATAGTCCACCTTTTTTTCCTGTTAAAATAATTGTATATTAAAATTAACTGATCCAGATACCCAACAGCCCACAGAGAGGTTTACTGGATACAGCATACACTAAGCTGTCCGAAATACAAAGGCTAGAATGTATGCTCAGGGAACTAAGCCTCCCCCCTGCATGCCTGAGAAGATGGAGAGGCTGCATCTTGTCCTTAAGGACGGACTGAGGGCACATAAAACATTACTACCCTGCATATAAAGGGTCTGCACAGAGGGGACCTTGGCTTTCTAGCATCAAGGGTACTGGAAAACACCCAGTTAATTGAAAATAAAGCAACTTTCGCCATTTACTCTGTTGAGGTGGCTGGAGCTACAGTCCAGACAGTTACTTGCTTGGAAAGGGAATACCATGTACTATGACCCTGACTCAATAACCAGTTCAGCATATGTTTAACTGTTTTTCTCAGCCAGACTCAGCTGACGACATGACTGCAATAGAAATGACAAATATGAAAACAATATACTTCCTATAAAGAACACAGCAGTAATTTTATTACTTGCTTTCACAGATTCAAGTGATTATAGGTGACAGCTATGTAGGATGCTCAGCTTTTCTGAAAAATCAGGCTCTAATCGTGGGAGACTTGAACCAGGGTACAAAGAAATTCACTGGAAACGCACATAAGCACATAGCTTTCACCTGCAGTACGCTCATCCTGGATGGCTTATCCCACCTCACCAGTAAGATGGACAAGGTTGCTTTTCCATAGGACTGCCAAAAAGTACTGCAGGAAATTCCCAAAGAGATCAATAATGTGGTTTTCTAATGTGCTCTTAATATCCTTCCCAGAGGAAAACGTACTTTCTATAACACTTAAAAATTCAGTAAAATGCCTCCATATTTGCACTGACAAAACAGAAGGGACTCTATTACAGTAACCACAGGCTTGGCTGTTTAGAGTAGGTTGTAACATGCAATAACATAGACAAAGCTAAAAATGTAGCTTAAGAGGAATGTAAGAAAAAATTATCTCATGGCATCTCCCACCTACGCAGAAACAGTTGTTATTCCATTGACCGTATCCCAGAGTCAGCACTCCACAACCTGAGGGACTTCCAAGCTTCCTGGTTAGCATCATCCAGCCTCAGTCATTTTCTTTTAATCCTTCTTTTGAAATGACACGCATTATTGGCACTTTTTTCTAATGCTTTGCAACATTTTCTAACAACTTTACAAATATCAATCACACTTCATTCCAGAAGCATTATTGACTTGCACTTGCACTGTATCTCATCTTTAAAGATATTCAACATCACATCTAGTGCATGATAAACAGAAAAGTGGCTGTATGACCTGTGCTATGTGGTTTTACTTATTTCTCAAGAGCTCTTCTTTCCATCATGTGAAAGTGCCAAGTCTTTATCTTGATCTTAATGACATTAGCAATAACTATGAAGTGTTCAGATGACAGATGATTTAGTATGTGTGAATGACAAATACACAAAAATACTTTATTCTGTGTGAAAGCTTTACAGAAGAAGCATTGTTGTGGGATGCATACTGTATTAAGAAAAACCCTTAGCAAATACAACACCTGACAATTTAATGTCTAAAATCAGGGCTTCCCGTGGCTAATTAAGAAATACACGTGATCCTTAATAAAAATGGGTACTTGACTTATTATTAATTTTTCACATCTTTGGACAAAATAAAAAAAATAAATTCAGTAGGAGTCTGGATGGTAACAGTAATACCTAGAACTATTCCACACACAGAAAATCTCTAAGGAAGTTTCAAAACAGTGGAAGTTATCTTCTACCCTACCTCCAAACTTATTTCTAACCTATATCTCAACTATAAAAGTTGTTGTCTTTATTTTTTTCTTTTTAAATACACTTACTCATTTGCAGAATTCTTAGTGGAAAACTTTGCATCTACTCTGGGAAGGGGAAAACCAAATTTCCACCAGATAAAATTTGAAATGCCTCACAAAGCTAGGTTTGAAAACGTATCATGAACTTATGTTGTAGTAACGAAAAATGCTGCAGTGCCAGAGCTGAAACACACAGTAATTTCTCCGATAGACGGATCTTAACTGCTTCAGAAGTACAGGTTGTTTATTTTTCCAAACTATCCAAAAGTTCAGCATATATAATAATGCCTTTTGTGTATGTGTGAACTTTGACAAATTATTTACTTTGAGTCTGAGAAGAAGACTAGAAGTACTGCATTATTCTTACTTTTTTGCCCCCACCCTTTTTTTTTTTAATAAACTTGAGATGAAAAGGGACTCTCAAATCCCACGTTAGCCTCTTGAATGAATATGGCCAAACACATAGTAAGCTTTTGTTCCACACAAGCCTGACAAAGCTCATTTTGAGATGTTTCTTTTACGAGAACAAAATTCTTAACCTTTTTCTC
>VZTV01059986.1:2269-14877 GCA_013400875.1 Anhinga rufa
GTTTCTCATAATTTCTATTCATCACATAGAATAGCATTTACTGTGGTGAGGATAAGAAGCTGAACCGCACATTTTATTTGTAAATAAAATGAATAAATATTTTGCACTATATTTTTGAATGCTACTTTGAGTATTATCATATACAAAAAGCAAAAAATCATTAAAACTACTTATAACTGATCAGTTGTATTGAGTTGTGCTATTACTGTTGTAATACTTTAAAGGATTTTTTTCTCTAATCTAATGACTAAATCTGCATATTTATACAGAGCTGGAGTGTCACTTGGCTGTGATATGTATAAACATCCATAAAATATTTAGTGCATAACGTGTTTTAGTGCATACCTGTAGTCTAACACTGACAGGGAGAGATCTGTTAAGTACTGGGGATTGCTGCAGAGTTGGGGAGGGAATCAACTTCAATTGCCCTTAAAAAATAAAGGTATGTACAAATTTACAATATTTGCAGATATTTATAATATTTACAAATAAAGCTAAATCCAGTGAACTTTACTCTTTGCTGAAAAGCTGGTGAGAGTGTATTTGCAGTCAGTTCCTAGCTTATTTTATTACATATCACAGAACAAAAATTTCAATATAATTACCAAACATCTAACATGCCAACTAAAGAGAACTGTTACGGTAGACTGAGTCGAATTTTGGACCATAGCATTAGAAATACTTTTGGTGTCTGTGTTTTGGAAGATATATGATACTGCTGCATCCTTGAACAAAGACTTGAGTGGAATGGGGCTTCGACTGAAAGAGGTGTCCCTGTCCAGATGCTTTGTTGCCCAATAGGTTTGACCTTGTTATGAGGGTTCAGGACCTGGACCTGGGTATCTTTACTTGGGGTAAGGGCTGGAGCGCAAGGTAGTACTTGGAGATGGGCCATCACACTGGATCCGGCCCCTCCTTCCTATGCTTGCTTTGATTCTTGTGAGACATACCAGCTGCTCTGCTGTAGGAGTTGGTGGGTAGAGAAAGTGAAGGAGGCCTGGGTAAGGGATGGAGTAAGACGGGACCTGATGCACAGCAGCACCAAGTGTGCATAAGCCAAGAAGGTCATGTAGATGGAAGTATTAGAATAGTACGGTAACTATAGCCTATGGTTTTGTTATTGTGTCTGTGGAAGGCAATCATAATAACATAATACTGTGATACTTAATTTACTGACTTGATCCACACATCACTGACCTTTTCCTCTGGTATGCAAATACAGATTTTAAAGCTCATTAAAAAAGCAACTCTTCATAACGTGTACCAAAGATGCAACATATGTGGTGCCTAAGCTCATTACATTAGGAATGCCTTGTAAAACTCTTCACAGTCTAATAAATTTAACTCTTAAACCTTTAATATAATTTCAAATTGTAATTACAAAAAATGTAGTTTTAATTAAAACTTCTTCAAGATTTAGTTTAATAATGTGATTACTTCTCAGGCCTAGTATTATTTCAGGGATTGTTACAGAATAAGGAGAAACATTCTCCTCTGCATCTCTGTTTTTTGATCACCTTCTGACAAACTAAATTAATTGTCTACTGTGGTTTGTTTCTACTTGGCTGTGTGAAAGCTTTGCCATATTTTTTTTATGTATTTGCTAGCATGCTTGGTAGAGAAGCTAACTGCTCGGTGAGTGAGTACCTGTCACCTTTGGGCCTGTCAGAAAAAAGAAGAGAACGTGGGGATTATGCCATGTGGTGAAAAGACATCAACCATCAACAATCTTTGCCTGCTTTTTCAGTTTTTTTTTCACAAGTGAAATTGAAAAAAAAAAACCTCCAACATCAAAAAACCCCAAGTAAAATGAAGTATTGCTTAATGAGCATTTATTTTGGACATTTGAAAGTTTCTAACTGGCAAGTATTCAAAGCATTCTTAGTCTGTAAGGTGGTGTCTCCTGCATTTTGACAGCTCTCAATTAAAATCTAAACTGAAATCTTGCTGAGAATACAAAATCTCTTTCCTATGAATATGCGTACCTTTCCTGAATGGTCCGGTTGCTCATGACTGCACCATAAAAACCAAACCAGTAAAACTAATAAAATCTAGTTTGGTGTTTAAATGACTTAACAGGTTACCTCCTTGTTTAAATATTACTGAAGGAAGAAGCATGAAGGAGGTAGTCTTATTGTGTAAAAATAACAGCAACAACAACAACAAAAAACTAAAAACCCCACCAACTCCCCCCTCCCCCCCCAAAAAAAAAACCTAAACAAAACTATTTGATATCCCAGACCACTTTAAAACACGCTAAACGGTACATGTGGTTGATAGATGACTTGCAAGACCCTTGCTAGCAACCAGTATTTTCTTGTCAGAAAGATGGCAATGTTTTTTATGATACCACCCAGGATATGTCTGACCATAAAGTTCTTTGAGGGTGTAGGCAATGCTGTTTAAACAGAATTTCAGTGTGTTAACTGTGGCTTCTAATTAGGAATACTACACTTCTTTGGTGCCCACCTTCACAAAGAAAATTGGCTAATCAGGAGTTGTTAACAGCTCAGGGATAAATCAGGACTATTTTGAGCAAAGCAGTCTATCTGTCTCCAACAGTTTGCTTCTCAACAAAATGTGGACAATTTTATATCTACCTCATAGAGGATTTAAGGACTGTTCTTTTTAAAAAAAAAAATTACAACTGAAATTGGTATTTTCTTGCAGAAAGCTTTTTTAATACATAAGGAAGTGATACGTTTTTACCTTTACTTTGAGGGGGTCAGAATCTACAGTCTTAAACTTCTTGATGGAAAATCAGCATCAAAGCACCTAGGTTTGAAGTATGATATTTGAAAAAACTTCTCATACTTTCTTCAGATGTAAAATTTTATAATTCTATGAGTGTATCTGTGTAATGCAATGCAGTGCCAGGAAGAGAGAACTAAGCTTGCCACACGGAGGTACCAGAAGCAGTATAACTGTACAAGCCCATCTTTCTATCTGGGGTAATTAGCCCTGCAGGGGTATGCTCTGCAAGCTGTGAGCTAGTTCAGAGACTGCTCTAAAGCTCAGCATTGTATTTGTTGGCATGTCCTTTGTGCCTTAATTTCCAGTCTTAAAATCTTTTTGGCTCAAAGGAGATTAAAAGTTAATTCACTAGTGTTTCATAATGCATATACATACATGGCCAGAATTAAGGTTGCATGGACAGCATTAAATGACATTTTTTAACTTCTGAGTGTTTTTACTTAACAATCTTATTAAGTGACTTAATGAATTTTTTTGACATGTAGCAAGTCTTCAGTTCATCAAACTAAATGTTTTGAGAGAGAGCTTTAACCCATTAAATAAAAGAGGATTATGTATGTAACTAACTACAAGTGGGATCTTTCAAGGATAATTGAATTTCTGTCAAATGTTGTCTGTTACATCCTGGTTTAAGAATTGTAGCATTTTGTGCTTCCCTGGGGGTAGAATTATTCTGTAGTATAAGTGAGTTTGGGTGTATAATTTTAAGACATAAATCATCTTATTTCAAGAGAATAGCCTTTTTTTGTTGTTACATTGTTTAAAGCTAGTTATCTGCATCTAAATGGAAGCCACTCAGACACCAATTAATTTACTTTAACTGTTTAAACCTATTTAATATATGTAGCTTGCAAATCAGTCTAGCATTTGTCAGTAAGAAATCATATATGTAATTTTTGTTACCTTTATTTAGTTTAGAAAAAATAAAAAACAACTTACAGCTTACATCAGCATTTCAGTTTGGTTAGTAAAATAATTATTTTTATTACTATTCTGATATTTCAAACTACTGTTCCTTAGCACTGTAATGCATTTAATTTCTAATTTCAACTTCGTAGCTGAAGCTTTCACTGAAATCGTCAAAGATGGGACATAGCCCATTACTTGAATATACTTGCAAGCTTTCAGAGGTTAAACACTTATGGTCTATGCATAATCAATGTGTATGGTAGTGCAATTAATGTTAACTTTAATGAAATGCATGAATATTTAAAGCTTAATGAATCTAGCTTTACAGCACGCTTTACAGCCTGGTTCACATATGTGAACAGTATTGACTGTTGGCCTCTGGATGTCAGCAGTGTATCACAAAATTCCTGTAATCAGCCGCTGTTTTCCTGCTTCCTCACAGAAATATCTGTGACTTGTGGTCTCTGCACACCTCCAGAACACCCAGTGCTTTTTCCTCTTATAAATTATTCACTCACTCTGTACCAATTAGTTCTACCAGTTGCTAGGTTTGTTATCAAGTTAAGCTTCAAGACAAGAACCTGAACTCAATGAGTGATTAAAAATTTATTAGCAGGGATGATTAAATATGCAGATAGTCTGTGAAGCTTGTTCTTGAAACCATTATATTACCTTTTTAATACTAATGATTTGTATAATTAATTTTAAAAAAGCCTGAAAGTCTTTTTAAAAAAAATCAGAGTAGGACATAAAAGAGAAGAGATTAAATGCAGAGGAGGCAGTGAACCTGAGTATTAAAACAGCTCATGCACATGTATAGGCAATAAAGTGATTTCCTTGCAGGAATAGTTTGTGGTTTTTTTCCCCTCTGCTAAGTTGATTATTTTATTAATCTTTTAAGCAATTTGGGAAAACTCTATCCACTAGTGAGTCATATTTTCAAAACAGAACTTTATGCAATTAACGCTGATAATACAGACAATTCCCCTAAACTTTACAGTTAAAAACTAAACCATATCAAGATGCAGTTTCAACAACATTTAAGTATGTGCTGCAGTTTAGGCATGTGAGTAACCCCAGGGTTTCCATGGGAAGCACTCAGGTACACTAATGCCTCCAGGGAAGTGCCGGGCAGTGTTGCAACGTTTCCAAAAGAGGGGCTGTCCCCCACCAGTTTTTCGAGGTGGTGTGCGTGTGTGTGAGGTGGGTGGTGAGAAGAGGCCGTGTCCTCAGCTGTGCCCAAGGCAGCAGTTGGGCAGATTTGGGGATGGGGGCAGGTGTGAGGGACCCTCCAAAGCCCCAGGTGAGCGGGGGCAGCCCCATGCTGTTGAACCTGCAGGTTGGCTCTGGAGGAGATGGGCCTGTCCTGTCCTTCCCTTCCATGGAGGAAAGAAAATAAATTAATTTATTGCCTGTTAAGAGAGTAGGTGTAGCAGAGAGATGGCCCTGGGGGCCTGGCTTTTTGCTTTCTGCCTCCCTGAGAGAAGGAAACCCGTATGGCAGTGTCGGAGCAGCCTGCAGAGCAAAGGCAGTGGGCACCAGCTGTGGTGCAGAGGGAGCCTGTGAAGCTGGCACTAGCCAACGCCGGTGGTGCAGTGCAGCTTTTAGCATCTGCTCGTATGCGGGCACATGCGATGAATTAGGCGTTTTGTAACACCTCTGTGAGAGGGTACAGGAGGTGAAGAGACCTAGCTACATGCTCGGAGCTGGAACAGGCTGGGGGCGCGGGGGAGGCTCGGGTGAGCTGGGTGCTGCCATCCCTCTGCGCCAGTGTGTGGCGGGGCAGGCAGGGTGGGCGGTAGGCAGCACCCCTCAGGCGCTGTGCTCTGCAGCGGGGAGAGGCGAGGCTCACTTTTCTCTCCCTCTGGCCTGCCTGGCACAGTGCCACCACAGACCATGGCCGATGGCCCCAGGCACCCCACAGGAGTGAGTTGCTGTGGACAAGGCTTGAAGGAAGGTGAGGGCCTGCCCCAGCTTCTCCTGGGGGTCCTGTGGAAAGGGGGGGTGCAAGCAGCCCAGGATTTGCTACTGTGCCCTTTGCCTCCTGAAAGGGAGGAGTCACCCCTCAGGTGAGGCTGATGAGGCCCGTCAGGCAGAGACTGTCACAGTTAATGAGTTGCCCTTAATAAATATGTGTGCTCTAGGTTTGATTAGTAGGTGTGTGCTTAGAGGAGGTGCATTATGTATCAAATTGAGGTCAGTATGAATAGTTAGGAAATTGTTTATTTTTTAAGATTGGGGGCTTGAGGTGGGGAGGGGAAAGTGTAAGGGGAGGTTGTTATGTACTTGTGTTGCCTTTTTTTTTCCCTGCTCTGTTTACAAATTAGAGTGCCTTTATTTTCAAATGCTAAGCTCTGTGTAGTATTCTTTAGGCTTCAGTTATGTGAGGTGCAGTTTGTAGTGCGTGTGTGTAGCCCTGGTCATAGTAGGCAGCAGAACTGGAGCATGGCCTTTTCTAGAGTGGGACCCAAGGAAGGTGTCTGTATTGCCACTGCCACTGAACTTGCGTGGCTAGGATCTCGCTGTGGAGGATAAGTCTAAGTAAAAATGGTTGCTCTTTATCCAAAATAGCAGGTGTGCCTCTTTGGTGGTGTGAAGTTAGACTGTGACCTAGGAACTTCCTTAGCAGAATGCAGTCCTGGAAGCATTTCTCTAGTTCTCTGGGATATGCATTGACTCAGATGTACAACTTCCCATTCTTGCTTTCTTCTTGTTTTGGGCTAAGTCAAAACACCACTTTTCACAAATGTATTTCGGCTTCCCCTTCTATACCTGCTTGGGGAAAGAGAAGGAGCAGAGAAAAGAGTATTAACTAGGGTAAACAAGTTGGTAGAAAAAATTGAGAGGACATTGAATGAGGTGCTTCCTGCTTTTCTCTTTGTGGCTGAAACTGAACAAAAGAATGAGTCCTTAGTCTTGTATACCTGTATATGGGGTGGGCTGGTGTGCTCCCAGGTGGAATCATAACTTTAGATTGGTTTTTAATGTCAGCAAAAACTTTCTAAGGTGAAGAAAAACCCTTAAACTGAGGGAAAGGAAATATATAATTTCAAGCCTTTTTACAGTGCAAGAGAATGCAGGTGGGAGAAAAAAACACATGAAGTTTTCACAGGTTGGGGTTTTCTGTTTGTTTATTTGTAGTTCGTTGTGGTATTTTTTTAACCAAAAAAACGTATTCTGTTAACTTGTGCGGAACTCTGTTATTGCCAAATCTACTGCCTATGTTAAATGTTTAAGTTCTGGGAAAGAACTCATTGAAAGATCTCTTCTGATGATGGATGGGAGGTCAGCTATTCAAACTAAAATACTTTCTCCCCAGTTACATGGTATAGGGCTGTGGTGCTCAGACCATATGCATAGCTAGTTATTTTTAGGCATTTAAAGAGAATGTAAAGGAGGTGATATGTGTAGGAGGGTGGAAGGGTAAAGAAGGAATTTTAAAAGAGATACTAACACTTGGAACAACAATAGATAAGCTATTGGAGTGATTTTTCCTAACCTGTACGCATCACATCTGAAAGGGTTTGCTTCTGTAGTGAACAATTAATGAAGTCCTCATTTCTGAAATGATGCATGTGCTTGTTTGTGTGCTGTGCATAATGCTATGCATTTCAGTATGCTTAAGATAATGTGTGTAAGTGTTGGCAGGATCAGAGTCAAAGACGTCAAAAATAACTTGGAGGGCTTGTGGAAATTCACAAAGTGTAATAAGGTGATACTTCAATTGGTGCTGAAGTGGAAATTGTAGCCGATATTATATTTAATGATGGACTGTGGTCACTGGGTTCACTGTGACTGAACAATATCCATCTCTATTTTTGAGGCAAATGAAGAGCAGTATATGAAGATGAACTAAAAATTAGGAATGTTTTGCCTCTTTAGTACTTGTACACTGATAATGCTATTTGCACTTATTATCCTGTATTGTGTGTTTAAGAAAAACACACAAAAAAACTAACCAAAAAAAACCCCAAAGCCTTCTTTACAAGAAAGGATTTGCAGTAGGAATCTATATTTGAAGTGGCCTTGGCCTTGCGAAAGTGTAAGATGTATGATACTTCTGAAGAAAGAGTTCCTCATTTCTCAGCTCTGTAGAGTTAGGAACTAAAAAGCATTATGGGAATGATCTAATTGTTTCTATTTCTTTGCTAGAAATAAAACTAACACACTAATTCAAAGAGTACCAGCAGTACAGGTGGCCCCTAAAAGGGCCTCCCCATGGCAAAGTACAGCTGAATTGTATTACCCCTTTGCTTAAGATAGTGGAGGTTTGCAACAAATGAATTCTAGGTTGTTCTGTGATGAAGTGAAATGCTCCTTTGTCTGCAGGAGTATGTGTTCCACTTCTGCTCCTACTTCCACTTGAAATAAGGCCATATCGCTCAGCATGAATTTAAAGACACAGGGAAGAATGAACATGCTTTTGCAATCATATTGATCCAAGGAGCTGCATGAACTTTAACTATTGACGTTCTTCTAGGCTTTCAACTTTTCTTTCCCTTTGTATGTAATTTTTTCTAGATTATCTTTTTATTACTTGCAGAAATTAATCTCTTTCTTTGAAATATTTTTTATCAGTTATTTATCTTCCTAGAATTTATTCTGTAGAAGAGAGGAAAATATCCTCTTTGCTATATGAACAACACTAATGGCTTGCAGTTCTTTTAACAAGTTTTTGATGTAATCTGGAAGCAGCGGTGGTTCTGTATCTACAGCTGATGAATCTAGTGCTGAAAGCATGAGACTGAATGGATTAATGAACATGTACTGTTCAGGATGCTTTCAAAGTCAGAACAGTAGGATAAAAATGTATTTGATGTTATGCAGACTCCCCACAAAGAAATGTGGCAGTGGAGAAATTCTGCTATACTAGGTTGTACAGACAAAGAAATCAGGCTTGAGGTAACTGAAATCATTTTTTTTGAGTGATTTGCCTTTATAGCACATTAGACTGGTTGTGGGTAGCTCAATAAAAAAAAATATGAAACAAATGGAGAGCTCATGAAGAAGAGAACTGTGATGATGAAGAGGTTGGAGGAAATGAGCTCCAAGTAAAAGCTAGAGGACTCTGGCATTTTAGCCAAGCAGGCTGCGTCAGTCTCAACCCTGAAAACAACTAAGAAGTGGAGGAATGAATGAGAAGATGAAATGAAAGGGAAGAAGTTAGAGAAGAAAAACTACTTCAACTGCTTGGGGCAGGCGGGGGAAGTCTTAATCTGTTTGACCCATGCTTATGAGGTATTCTTGCAGGGATGTATATGAATTTGAAAGTTGTTGCCAACTCTGTCAGTCACCTGTGGAGTCTCATGGAGCAATTATTAGCTAGTGAAATGCCAGTATTTTTGCTGAGTAACTGAACTTGTTGCTCAGTAGCCTGATATTGCAAGGGAAGTTTTATTCTGAGGGGTGTGTGTGTTTTCTGAATCTAATCTTATACTCTGCCGAACAGGAACAGCATAAATGAGGCAGGTGGAGAGATGGTGAGACAGAAAAGTGGGGTAGGTGCATGGCATGTGTTACACTTATGAGACATGACAGAAGATGGAGACCCTAGTAAGGAGTCTTATTTCTATTTAGTAATGTGGCATCACTTGCTGATGGCATGTAGTTTTAACTAAAATGCAATTGTCTTGTGACTTTTTTCTGGCTTGGGTTTCTTATTCTGATGATAGGGAACTATACTTGCTAAGGGTTAGCTATAACAATTGTTACTTAAAAGTTTCATTGGAAGCTGCCTGGCTTTAAAGTGTTGAAGTAGTTGAATGCACTGTAAAGTTTTAAAGTAAACTTTGCTGTGATCTCTGTGCTCAAGAGTAGTGTAGATATTTAAAAAAAAAAAATGTAGAAAGGTGGAAACCAGATATATAAGCATGTTAACTTTTTATTAAAAGAAATCATTCCAGGAGACCTCATTAAGCCAGGACGGTATTCTAAAAGTGAATATACATGTTGACAGCTACACCCATAAATTTGAAAACTGCAAACATGTTCAGCATAAAAGCCATTTTTGAAAAAAGCTGTTGCTCTGCCCTTGTACTAATTTAAGAATTGTTCTTTCATTCTGATTTTTATAGTTTCTTTTCACATATATAACTGGGACAGTTTAAAAAGTACTTTAAAGAATCTTTCATGATGTCACAAACTTCATAATGCAGATGATTATTTTTAAAAATGCACACACATTACATAATGACTCAAAGTGTCAAATAAGCTCAATAATGCCATTCTTTTTCTTTTTAAAGAAACAAAATGACCTGTCCATAGACTGTACCTCTGTACAGTATTCTTGCAAAGAACCTGTTTCCAGGGAGTAGTGATGCCAGTTAAATCTCATGGATCTAGCGCTACTCTTGGTGAAGAGGTTCTCTTGTTCTATTCATACTGTATCTGGGCATATAATAAAGTCTTCACAGTGAGCACAAGAATATCTTGGACAATCTCTTCTTTCAGTACCTTTCTGTCAGAGTACATTCAAGGTGCGTTCATCTTTGGTTTCAGTAAAGTAGGGACTCAACATTAACCCAGTTTGGAGAAGTGTGATTGGTAGAGAGAGACTTGAGTCTTCTGCCTGTGGATGTGGACTCTGAGGAACAAGAAACAACCAGTCGTGACCTCAGGTTTGTTTTCTTGTCACTGTGGGAGGAAGGAGGGGGAACAATTCACTTGGTCTGCTCTGTGTGGGCGGAAATAAGATGGTATTCAGAAGACAGAATAATTTTAAATGAAGATCAGTAATGAGAAATCCCACCACAGAGAGCTTGGGAAGATGGCAAAAAGTCATCAGGTGACTGAGAGGAGCTGAGCGAGAGACAAGACCTTGGGCTGGAATGGTTCTTAGGCATTAAGAAACAGTGTGATTTTTTTGTTTGTTTGATTGATTATTTTTTTTTGGGGTGGTGTGGTGTTGCCTTTCTTTAGAGTAGGTAGGGATTTTTGTGGCTACTGTTCATATCCAAAATGTGTCTGTACAATCTGATTACTTGTATTTTGTCATATTTAGTAAATAGCTTCTAGGTTTTACGTGATGATACTTTTATATTTGCTTGGGAAGGGATTGCATTTCATGCTTAAATGTGTATGTAGGCTTAATTACTCTGACAAATGGCCAGTGCTGTGTTGTTTTCCCTATTACTTGAGTTAAAATATTTTTCTTAGGAAAATATATTCCTCTGACTTCCTGTCTGAGTGCTGATGTAATAAGGAAGAGGAGAGATAATGAACTGTTGCTGAGAATCATTGGATGAGCTTTGGCACTTGAGAGAAATCAGTACCTTGCCAATAGAAACTGTATTTATGATAAAGATTTTGATATGTTGACTGAACTCTGTCATAGTATAGTCGTTCAAAACTTTTGATAAGTAGATAATATGCTTACTTGATAATAAATGGAAGACTAAGGTAGAACTAAGAGGTGAATCCTCAAGTATTTGCATTAATATGTGCATGTTCAAATATTGATAAAAGTCCATTTAAGACTTCGTCTTAACAGCCAAAAAATAGTTTTTCTACAGAAAGGTTGTCAGTTATGTTGGACTGCAGAAGTGTAATCTACACAGAATAAAGGAAGTTGTAAAATCTACAGCATTCCCAGACAGAACTGACACAGAATCTTTCTAATGAAATTAATTGCTGACATAGTTGTGCTGTTTCTGGTCTTTTCCAATCTCACTGAACATAAGCTCCCCAAACAGGCTTTTTATTAGTGAACATTAGTGGAAACCATCTGGTTAAGGAGAATCTGTTTGTGCAAAGTACTTCTTTTATTTCTAATTAGTGGTCTCAAACAGATTTTCATCTCTCTGATAATATGTGTGTGGTGTTGTGGGTAGTGGGAAGAGGAGTAAGAGTAAATTTCTTATCTAAACCAAGTGTGCCAGCAGCAGTCCTCTGTCAGTTCCAGGGCATTATTACTTTTCTGTGTATTGAATTAGACTCCTGCCTCAGTTTTACATTTTGTAACGCATTCTGGTATCTTTGGCATAAGATGGGGCAGGGAAACAACCCCCAGTATAAGTGTATAAAAATCTCTTTTAGGTGATGAATAATATTAAAACCCCCACTTTATGCATCCAAACCAAAGGATTCATATATGCATAGGAGACGCTTTACATAGTAGAAACCCAAGAAAAAGTGAGGCTTCAAGGAGTAGTGGCTTTGGTACATTTTCTACAGCTGACACTTCCAAAATCATATAGTGATTACACCATGGACTTCCAATAGTAAATCTTGCCTGTAACTCTTCAAGGTTTTTGAACTTGGTATAGAGCCAATAACAGACCCAGACAAGGGCAACTGACAGTTTAGGAGAAATGGTTGTGGCAGAGAAAGGACTAGAGTGATGTTATATGAGGATAAACAACACTGGCACTGAAGAAGAGGATGAAAGCAATGTAGATTGCAGCCAGTAACACATTAGTCTGACATAAACACTTCTACATTGCCCTGTGTTTGTGCTGGAAAAAACAACTTTAGAAGGAATGATAAAGGTTCATTATATCAAGCTGCTTAATGTGGAACTAATACAGTGACTAGAATTCTTACTTGTGTAAGATTTTCAGTTTTCTTCTACTGACTGAATAAGATTAGAGTTTTCTGCAGAGGTAATAGAGAGCAAGAGTACATGAAACTGTGGAAGAGAGTACCAAAAAACTAGGTGCCTGACATTGAAGGTGTCTTCTACTTCGTAATTGAGATATCTGCCTATATAGTCAAGTGTTGAACCTGGTGAGAGAAGGAAAAGAAATGTGCTGGTGTGATACACTGGGGTCAGACAAAAGGTGTGTTTTCAGTTGTTGTTTTTCATCAAACACAACCTAAACTCTTTTTAAGATGGCAGACTCAAAATAATTGCACAGAACTTGTTCAAGTATTATACTACTGGTACCCAGCAGGAAATATTCTTAAGAATAACCTATGTACTTTGTACAGAGAATCATAGAATGGTT
>VZTV01059999.1:1699-14113 GCA_013400875.1 Anhinga rufa
GTACTCCTGGAAAACAAAGATTGTTTTGTGCCGTGACCAAACCTTGTGCATCATTTCTCTGAAATTGTTTGTGTTTAGGAAAATACACTACAGCAGGCTAATAAGCTGATGTGAAAATTTCTCAATTTACACCACTTGACAAGTGCTAAAAGAAAAGCATCTTTAATTTTAATGTGTTATTAGGACCTTTTTAGAGAGATTGTACACGTTATTAACAAGGTCCTCTGAGACAGGAGACGGGTAATTAACAAGACCTACAGAAAGAGAGTTTAGGTAATTAACAAGATCTTAGGCACTGGACACAGGGAAACAAATAGTCCAATATTTAAAGCTGACAGGTTGTTACTAGTCTGATCGAATTCCAGATCTGGGAAACTGAACTGATAGGTGTTTGGGAGCTTTTGAAGAAACATTATAATACACACACACACACACACACACTCTGTAAGTGTGTGTCTGTATATACATACATGTGTACATATATAGAGAGGTAGATTAAAGAAAACATTTTAAAGTAGCACTTCCATGACCTAAGTATCGTTAAACTTAGAGAGAAGATAAACCTTGTGCCTACATCCTGGTTACACTTGTCTCAAGTTCTTGCAATAAATATGTTACATTCTAAGCACTATGGAAGATGGAATATGGAACATGGAGGAGAAACAAATGTGTATGTTACTAGGATTCACTGTAACAATTATGAATATTGCTTATGTTTATAGCATTAGTTATTGGTCAGTTGGAGCATAAAATACAAAAATATTCTTTACATTTTTTTCTGTGTTCTTTTACTGCTTCAGCCTTTTTTAAAATTTGCAGCTCAAAAAAAGAAAAAACCCCAACCCTTAAACTCATCTCTTTTGCATCTTTCTGCTTTGTCTGTCATTTCCAAATGCGGTTATTTTCTTCAGTGTCTCTCCCCCATACTGTCATCACACGTAGCTGTTAGAGCTGCCTGCCTCTCCAGTGATGCCTCTTCCAAACAAATCAGTATCTGCCGTTTCATTTTTCCCAATGGCTGCAATGTTTGAAATAAGCAATTTCAAATATTTGATATGTCCATTACTAGATTTGGGGGAAAAAAAAAAAAAAAAGCAAGATGCCATGAAAACATGAGGCTCTTGATAACTGCGATGTGTTCGGATCATATTAAATTGTTGAGTCTAGAGAACTGCTGATGTCTGTTACATTTTAGGAAATATTAAAATTTTCTATGTGTGGTGATCAACTAGTTAAAGAAGCTTTTGCAAAATCATGGTGTTACTCTGAATTTCTAGGTTATTGCTTGTCAGCTGAGCTATGTTGGTAGACCAGGTGCCTGCCTTCAGTCAACTGCAGTTGTAAAGTAAAACCTGTTGGCTTAACCCACAGTGAAGATAAGTTATTAGTACAATAACTTCCACGTCATCAAAGATAAATGACTGTTAAATGGTTTCAGTCTCGTCTGTTACACATGATGCGCCAGAGGCATAGTTACTGGCCACAGCACTATTGGAATGAACCTCAGAAAATCAGACTGAGCAAAGGGTTGTAATGGCTGCGTATTTCTTTACCAAGTAGGTCATCCTTTTCCAGGGTACAATACAACTGACTATTTTTAATTTTCGTATGCCTTCTTCAGAAATGTTGATCTCTAACAAGTTTACTACTGTGCTTGCTAGAGTAATGAAGTCTGTTTCGACATTTCTGTATTTCTCTATTATTTCTCTATTAGTATATTTCTCTATTAGTTAAAAAATCACATCAGGTGACCTATGCTATTTTCAGAATTTTGTTTCCTCTGTCAGTGTTAGCATGTCTTGTTTTAAGAACAGTGTACTTCTGCACTGCTTTTCTTGAAATGAAAGGATTTTTTTCAGTTCTCTACTGAAATTTGACTAGACTTATCTCTAGTCAACTGTGATTCTCTATAGTCTAGGTAGAATATTGATAGACTACGACAGTGCATTAATTATACTGTAGACTGTTTATACTTGTTAATTCAGTGTGGTAAAGCTGTCAGTAGAACATTATTTCAACCAAACAAGTACATTACAGGTATGTGAGAGGTAACGGGAAATGACAGAACAAGCAGAAGTAATGCAAGGATTTTTAGTCTCCTGGTTTGTCCTGCCAAGACTGTTATTGTCCGATTTAGATAGATCACTGCATGTGATGAGAGAACAATGAAATCTTGCCCAAAGATACTACAAAGCAATGGTCACGGTATTTGGGATATTACTAGGGTGGTTTGGAGCAAACAACTCCTAGAGAGATATTGTAGAAATACTTAGGATTGATCTTGACTTTTGCAGACTCGTCATCAGCAATCACTTACTCCTAATTAGTTGTCTGTTTTAGGAACACTGTTTGGAAAGTTCATCCTGCTGGCTGCATGACAAAATTTTTTTAAGCTTTCATTGTCTGTTGGCGCACTTTTCTGAGTGGATGCACAAGGCATATTGTCTGTACCAAGGCAGAATGCACTGCCTGTTCTATTTTCTTAAAAAAAAAAGTAGTTATATCCCATTTCTATATTAATAAATGCAGAAGCTATGTAAAATTAATGAACTTTTTTTTTTCTGTTTCATTATAAGAACTCAGAATTAGTGCTTTTTTTTTTAAGCATTCAAAAATGGTTCTGGAAGTTTCAGTGCCAAATTTTACTTTGGGGTTGTTGGGGTTTTTTTTGGTTGACTTATAGATCTGTAGTAGTAAGGTCTTTTAGTGGAGATACTCACACAACTTTTAGTATAAAAGAACTTTAGTGATCTCTTGAGGATAAAACTTCATTAGTTTTTTAGCCATAGCACAACTGCCTAGTAAAAGCAGAAATATTTAAATGCTTAAAAATATTAACTTTTTGTGTGAAACTGTTGTTGTTTGTTTCCAGAAAATTAAATTAACAGTCAGTTGAATGCACTGTGTAAGATCGCTTTGGAGTTTAGAATGTCTTCTAAGTCCTGAATAATAAGTGAATTTGCACAAGTAATGTGTCCAGCAGTGTGCAAGTACAAGTGCCGTTGTTTTAAGATATTTATATTTTTGGGAGGAGAAGGCTGGCGTTCTTGCAGAGCTCATGAATGCAGCCCTGTATGCCTCCAGTTCCCATGATCTGTGTCCAGCAGTATCAGACACCTCAGAATCAGTCACCAGCCTATTGTGGATCCAAATTCATGTCTGTTTTTGAAATGAAGTCGTTTATACGTAAAGGCAAAATTTTGTTAAATTCTTCAAGTTGTTTTAACTGAAAACTTCTATATAGTTGCGTTGTCATGTTTCTACCACACTAAAATTGGAATATACGTGAGCCACAAGAGAAAAGGCTGCTTCCTTGAAGTGCATATTGTTCAGGACCATTACTGAGCACTGTATTCTGAGACTGTAACTTTTTTATCTCATGGAACCTTCTGCCATCTTGAAAGCGCTCCGCAGAGTGCAGCAGTATACTCATAAACAGACCATTTCCAAAGTAGTCCATGTAAAGAATATGTAGCTTGAGAACAAATGATTTGGAGGAAAAGTGTGTCTTACATTCAAATTCCAGGGATTTTGGTCCAGTTTCTTAACTCTTGGCATGAGATTTTATAGTAATATTAAGAAAATGGAGTAATAGCAACAAAACCTGATATTCTTTTTGTGTCCTCCTGGGGTTACACAAACTCCAGAAGGCCTTGGAGCATGGCTTGACAGCAGGACAATTTATATGGTGAAGTGTCTTAAGTGATGTTCCCCAGAATCTGATTGGGAAATAAATGGTAATATACTTACTCCATACTTGCTTAGCTGCCAGACATGACAGTCATTCCTTCTCAGAGTATAAAGTGATGTCTGCATTGCCAGGCACAGCAGGCTAATAATATTCTATGGCAAGCAAAGTTTCTGAATTTCATTAACTGTATCTGATTTTATTAATTTCTTTTGTTTTCCGAGTACATTGGTAATAACTTAAACTGCATCCTAATATTTCAAGATTTTGATACGTGTTATGAGAGTCCAAAGAAAAATGCGTAAGCAATGGAATAAGAATCAGTCCAAAGACTGAGAAGTAGGAAAAGGAATAGTTTTTCAACTCTAGTGGAAAATGAGCATGGTAGAGTTTTGCTAATAACTTGTACATAGATGTTCCATATTAAAGGAAAAAAACTGAAAGCTCACACTGAGCATATAGGTATTATGGTTATTTTACAAGATGTCAAGTTAACAAAGAAGATTTCAATACTTTGAATAGTAAAGATTAATGTAAATATTGTAGGTTTACTTTCTAATAGTATACAGTACAATGATCATATAACTAATACGAATAGCTAAAGATAAGTAGAAAGCTTTTGCTCCTTAAGAAAATATGTTTCCATACAGCATAATTTAGGAGTCTGATTCCCATTCATTATGTTGTCAGAGTAAATGGTTCAGGCACTAAAATGTTTAAATCAGTTATAGGAAAGATTTTTTAAACATTGTTTTAATCTCTAGGCATTTAGAAGCTAAATATTTAAGCAGCCACTAGACCTAATGTTTGAATTTTTAACTACCATTAAACTTCAAAAGACAAAATTACGAGCTCCAGTCATAAACTAGAGCCTGTGATACATCCTAAACTCAACTCCACTGTGTTGAAGTTTCTATACAAACTGCAAATAATCAGCACGCAATGTAAGTATTTAACTACCTCATAAAAAGTAGGTGTTATGAAAAAAAAAGTCAGTTTAATGTAGTTATAATGAAATGTATTTAAATAGGGAGAATAACAAGAAAGTATAAAATAATATGCTTGCTATGATTATGAAATAGTCATCCAAAACACTCTACAGAATCAGCATTATAGTAAGTCTGTCTCCATTATTAGTTTATTCTATTTTTATTTCTTATCACTTTTCTCCCCCCAGCAACATGGAAATAGGGAAGAATTCTCATCTCAGATGAGTTAAAATTTATATCCAAGCTAATAAAACCCCAGAAATTCAAACAAACTACTATTCAGTAAAAATGTCCATGTAAAGAAAAAGTTGCAATAAAATAATTGATATTATTTAATCTGGTAAAAAATATCTGATGTAAAGTAACTGTTAAGGAAACTAATTTAATTCCCAGGCGAGTGAAATGGGGGACATGACCAATTTCTGCGCTAGATTGAAAAAGTCTATTCTACCTATAGTGGGGTAGGGTCAATGTAAGAGTTGGGTGGCTTGCAGCTGATTTTGAATCTGTTCTGGTGTGATTAACCTCCCTTTTACTAGTTCCTAACTTTCTTGACGGCTATTGGAGTGAAAGAAAGTTTATTAGCTGTAAGAGAGAAACCATGGAGCTTCTGCTAAAAATCATTATGGGACCTGGGACATCACCCTGAAACACGTGAGACTCCACAGTGGTGGAGCAGGGGGCTTCTTGCCCTGTCTGGATAAGTGGAAGAGGTAGATAATGACTTGATTCCTTGAGATGATGATGGACACAGGAGCAAGAAGGTAGATGAGCTCTTTTCAGTGAACAGAAAAAGGAGTGGTCAGGCCAGTTTGTGTAGGTTGGAAGGTATGTCCGGTAAGGAGGCGTTAGACTCAGATATAACACCTGGGAGTTACACACAGTGTTAATGATGATGAGCCAGAGAAACCCAGTTTGACTTTAGTTCTCAGGGTGAGTTGGCAGAAAGTCCATTTATTAGAAAAGAATAATCCTTTTTTTTCTTGTAAACTGAGCACATTTAGTTTGGGCATAATTGAGAAACAATAATTACAGAATCCCACAATGCCACTTCTTTACCATAGCTGTTCACAGAAAACTGCACTCAAAAAAAAAAAGCTATAACAAATTTTTTTTCCCAAGCTGTGAATATAGTTTCTTCATGCTTCCATAGCAAAAGTTCCCTGCCAATTTATGCAACCCTGGGAAAAAAACAGAGCATTATCACTAGGAACTGTGATTGTAACACAGAAAAAAAAACCCAACCCAACATTATTTTTTGTAATTGCTTAGATCAGTGATTTCAGAGTGCTCTTAGGAAGTCAAGAAAATGGCTGCTCGAAGGAGGCTTATGATGGTTGTACAGCCTGTGGGCTGCGGTCCTAGAGGCATGTTTTCTGTAAGCTATTGCTGGTAATCAAGTGAGATGATAACTTTAGGGATGTACTACTGTAATGAAATTTAAATTAAAAAATAAACACGCTCATGAATTTCAGTACACCAAACATGCAGCTCCCCCAACTGCATGCATTCATAATTTTACAGTATTTTCTTTCGAGGTAATACTTGGTCCTTGGACAGTGAATTATGTGTACAGCGGTGAGAGCCTGCATCTGCTCACACTCACCTCGGGATGGAAGCGCTGGCAGGAAACCCTGCGGGGCACAGCGAGGCCGTGGAGCTCCCACCTTACTTAGCAGACAGGCTGTTTTAAAAAATGTTATATGCAGTCTCAGCACCTGTTTGTTCCTTGAGAAGCAGTATATTTTCCACATATCTCTTTAAAATATGAGTATGAGTATTCATGGGGTTTGAGTTTTCATTGGTGAATATTTTGTTTAATAGTTTTTCAGTTTTTTGCAAGTATATTCAAATTGCTTCATGTGAAATACACAGATGTGCTCTTTTGTAATTGCAGTTACAATGTCCACAATGTTACAGAAATGGCTGCAGGTTTTTTAGCTAAAAAAAAAAATTATATTGCCAGGGATTTATATTTCTAATTTTCAAATGCCACTTTTCATCATCAGAACTGCTGCTTTTCTTTTAAGCTGCTGCTATAAAAAAGAGTCCCAGAACTTATTTCACAGAAACTATAAAGTCATTCAAGGCAATGAAAGATCTGCTTTTTTAACCTTTCAGAAAGTCACTCAGTTGAGCAGTCAGGCCGTATTATTCTATATCTTGTCTAACATGAGGAAACAGTCCCAAAAGAAAGATATCCCAAATTAACACCACACTTCGTTAAATAGAGACATTCTTGGTTTTCACCAAGCTAATTCGATCCAGTTCAGTTAGCTCATTTTTTTTGTACTCAGATCACAAAAGGCAGCCATGAATGAAGCAAGTTCATCATGTGTTTGACACATCAGTGTGAAACTAAAAGGCGGGCTGTGAGGGAGGGTTCCTGCCTTTAGCTTTTTAGACAATACCTGATGAAAGAGGCCCCTCATTCAAAACTGGTCTCCAGCAAGCTAGGCAAACTGCTGAGGATCACTGTTACAAACAGGTATAATGGGAATTAGCCAGAACTTAATTCGTCAGACACCTCTTGACTTCTAGTTGTGAGTGTGTAATCCAATCTTTATCTAATATCCTCAGTCTAGCAGATGGTTCATGGGACTTCAGTATGAGCATAAGACTGCCTACTTTGGAAATGAAAAATAATGTAGAGAATATAAAATTTTAATGTAAAAAAATTGTAATGTAATTTTTTTTAACAGAAAAAAAATGGGTATTACATTTTATGTAATTTACATTTATAAATTATATCCCTTCCACTTTTACACCATGAAATATGTGGCTTCAAAATTCAGATAACACAGAATGAGGAACAGTCACAAAATTCCTTACTTCAAGCCACTTCTAAAATAATAAAAAAAAAAGTAAATATATTTTTGTAACTTTTTGTATTATTCTCAGTCAGCAAACATCACCCTTGACAGCCAGTACATGCGAACTAACTAAAGAGTAGATTCTGTGATATGAAGGAATGATGTCTGCTAAGATGCTACCAAGTAAATAGTATTAGTGAGCCGTGTCCAAATTCTGAACACATTTTCAGAGAGTTAGTTTCCTCTCCAAAATTGCTGTAGCAAGTACAGAAGAACATAGCAGCACTGATTTTTTTAAGATATTTGCTAATAATTGCATCAACCTTTGAGACCAGTGGACCATTTCTTAGGCCTGACACTTCAACAATGGCGGCTTTTGTCAATATCAACTGCACTCTGCAGTTGAGGGAAAACAAATCTCAACACAACATCACGAAATAGCTTTGCTTTCTGGATATGTAGGATAATCACCGGGTTTGTAAAATAGCTTATTTACTCAATTTTAATTACAAAACAAATGTTGCTTACAGAGGATGGCTTTTCAGCTCTGCCTTAAGCTGGTGATCTAACTGGAATTTCTAAAGGACCTTTCTCTTCTCCTCTAGCAGCTGCCACGAAAGCTGGTAATACATGTTAGTCTGCAGGGTTTTGTTGTTTTTAAACAACCTCATCCCAGGGATGTGTTTCCAGAATATTTCATTTAAAGTATCTCTTTTTGCCTAGAAGCTTGAGGTAAGTCTAGAGATAACCGAGAGAAGCCCAATCTGTAATAATCTTTCTTGCATTTCTTAATTACTTATTCAAATTTTATGATTAAAATAGTATGAAAAATACAAAAAAATACGAACAAAGAATATATGAAAATTTCCATGAACTTCAAGTATTTTCCTACTTTTCCTAAGTTCAACAAATCAAGAAATTAATAATATTTAATATTTTATAGCTATGTACCTAATTCAGTCATGTCTTCTAGTGGATGTTTTGGTCAGATAAGTATGCACTGCTAATATTCGGCGGTTTGGTTTTTTTCCCACAGTTTTAATATGAATCCTTCTGGCATTGAGGACCTCAGGAAAACAATGGTGAGTTATGAAGTGTTATGGAAAGCCATCAGTAAATGCCAACTAACTAGTGCTTGACACAATATAAGCTATTATTCTTGTTTAACCTCTTATAAGGAAATGTTGGGGGGGGTTGTTTTTCTTTTGGCATATCCAGAAAATCTAATTAGAAAATTGGAGGCTTAATATGAATTTGGAAATAAGGAAGAGTTTTACGCACAATATGCAGTGTACTTCTGGTATGATGATGTAGAGAAGGGGGGAAATATTAGATCTTCGCACAGAAAGTAAAAAGAAAACTGTTGCTTAGGGGTATTTCAGGTGACTCTAGAGAAGTGATAGTCAGGAACTCTGCATTAACCAGATTTTCCTGTCACTATAGTCAGAGACTTGAGGACAGTCTGTAGATGGTGAACCAAAATGGAAGTAATGAACTGATACATGATAGGATTAATAATACAAATAATAAATGAACAGCCTCTCAGAAAACACTAAAAATAGAAATACTAGAAGTTATTATTCAGAACACTCTTTTGATTCTAAAAGTACCTAGAATAAATTCTGTACTAAAAAAAAGACAAAAAAATCCACATATTTCCTATGCAGTGTCTTTGTTTGAAGGAAAATGTGGTCTTACTAGAATTTGTTCTGTGAGTAGATGAAATCTTTAAAAGTGGGTTTGTTTTCAGTCTTTAAAATATATAGAAAACAAGATTCACAAGCAAATATGACTTTGTACTGTTTGTTTTTTGCTGGTTTATGTAAATTATTTGAAATAACATTTGATGTTATTGTAAATGCCCAAGTTTTTATAATGTAAGTAACTGGTGGAAGATGTCAGAGTATATGAAGGCTGCCTTTGATCAGATAGTAAACTGAATTCTACCAGGCGGTTACTTAATCTCTGACAAAAAGCGACATCAAAAAAATTGATTTAACTTAGCAGCTATTGTCTGTAAAGTAACCATAATTGCAGTTTCTATGTGCTTGCAAATGTACTACTGCAAATCATGTAATTTATTGCTGGTAAAAGCATCGGTTTAATTCTTTTAAGAAATAAGATGTGAATTGTTTTATTTAAAGGATTTAAAGGTGATAAAAGAAATCCTTGATGATTTTTCTTTGGAATACCAGCTATCCTAAATGTCAGTTGTAGGATTATGAGGTGGCGCTCATTTAATACAAAGTACAAATTAGGAGGAGAAGAAACTATATCTCAACCATAGTTTTGAATGAAACCATTTTAATTTTATTTTTTTTTAAGTATTCAGGGTTGCTTTCTAAGGTGTTTGAAGTAATTTATTATTAGGTTCTGCAATAATAGCCCTCACCAAGTTATTATATTT
The DNA here is from genome assembly GCA_013400875.1 of Anhinga rufa. NCBI lineage: Eukaryota > Metazoa > Chordata > Aves > Suliformes > Anhingidae > Anhinga > Anhinga rufa. The sequence continues at coordinate 11,597 of VZTV01059999.1, forward strand.
CTTCCTTGTGCATCACATTTAGTAATTATGTTTGTATGTCTTCTACTCTGGTGCCAACACCTGTCTCTGAAAGCAGTGTTTAAATGGGAGCAGTAGCCAGTTGAAGGGGCAGTGTGAGCTCTTTAAGGCCTAATTAAGAACTGAAAGGAAGATGAAGTAAGTAGGACAAAAGATGTGAAAGTAGCTTAGATGATATTCCCAGAGCAGAATTCCTCATTAGAACAATAAAGAGATGATCAGAGATTGCCAGGCCTTCATTTTATCTAATTCCATTTCCTCTGGCTGTCAGTGTGTACCCCAAAAGCATTTTGTAGCTGAGGCAATTGTTCTCTGCATAGCTTGTTATTTAGAATCTTTTTTTTCTTAATAATTCATTTTAAGATTAATGTTTTGTATTAAAGTTGTAGTATCTGGTTTTGTAAAGATCTAATTGTTCCTTATACATTTAAATATCACTTATTTGCTCAAAGTGAACATTTAAAATCTTCTTAACTTTAACAATATTTATTTTGAAGCATTAACATCCTTTAAACTAGTATCGTCTTGTGTAATTAATGCGATAGGTTATTCCCCACAAAGATCTATGTGGAGAACGTGTATGACAAAACGTCTTTAAAGCATATGCATTACACACAATTTTCCAGTAAAATTTATATAATAATTAAAGACATCATTGCATCTTAATTCCTGTTCCTTTGCCAAATCAGAAAATTAGGCAAACGCCGTATTTTAGAAACGGAAGTGTTAATGATGTCTTTTCCAATGTGTATAAAAATATAGTACCATAATGAGAAAATTTTACTTCCTTCTTGTAGAAGAAAATGTGCTAAAAATATAATGACCACAAAGTGAAGTTATTTTCTCTTCTATACTTGTCAGAAATCAATTACTAACCAATTCATAAATTTCATCGTTAGCTATTTTAATAATGTGGGAGTTATAGATCAGTTACAATCTTGTAATTTGATAAGTTTAAAATACTGAATACACACACATAAACATGAAATGAAATATCTCAAATATAGTGAGAAACCCTTAAAAGCGCATATTTTTGAAAGCTACTATTAGAATATAATTGATGGAAGAGGCTGATTGATCTGTGGTACTTCAGCCTATTTGCAGTGCACCATCACTTTTAATTAGGTTTATTTGAAAACTTTGGCCACCTGCGTATTTTAATGATTTGACATATGCCAATGTGCAAATATGGAGCTGTATGGAAAGAAAAGGAATGGAGCATGGAAAAAGAATGAATATGACTTTATTATGTGGTGTGCTTCCTAGCTGTGCAAGCTTTATAATTTTTAATGACAAGTTTCTACTGTAAACAAAAACTATCTTGTGTTCTTCTGCTCTGTTAGACGTGCAGGATTTGAGAGATTAGATTATTTTATTTAATTAGAGGTTCCATATCTTTTAAATTTTCCATTTCTGATTCAGATAAAACTTAGCACGTCTAAAAGAGCTAATACTTTTATAAACCAACTCCCACAATCTTCTCAGTTATACATTTCCAGATTTTTCATAATCTGGTTCCTTAAGGTCACAGCTAATGCTTCTTGACACAGAATAAGACATTCAAGTTTATAGTATTTTGGATTGCGTGTTGCCCTTTGTTAGGGGGACTGATTTGTCCATCTCTGCTAATACCTGCAGTTACCGAGTCGTCAGAAGTCATTACAGAAACAATTCCATTTTCCCTACTACTTAATTCTGGGCCCCTCCTGCTTTAAAGCAAGCAGGCAAGCAAGATCTTTTAGCAGTACACATTTCTGCCTAAAGTGCTCTGCTGCAAATAAGATGCAGCTTTTCAGCTTCACCTGAAATTTAAAAATGCAAGTTTTATTATATGATTCAGAGGCCAAGGCCTGGAGAACCTCTGATGACTAAAAATAGGGTATAAAAGACAGATGAGGGCTGATGTCACTTAGACCTAAGTAAATGTTTTGCTATGATACGTTCAAAAAGTGAGATCTCAGGAAAGTTACAGTAGAACTTGAATTCTCAGGGCTCTTTCTCGTGTTCTTCTATAATTAAGGTTAACACATGGCTGGTTTCCCAAAATGGACCTGCTTACTGTTCTTGTGGTTATTGCTCCTATGGTCATTAACTGTGTATACATCTCACTGAGAACAATAATTTTTTCTGAGATGACATTGTGGGAAACTTGCTTCAAACTGGGCAACCTATCTCCAGTTGTCTGCTCAAGTGGGGGTGTTGGAGGGAAAAGCTCTAGAGCTAATGGAGGTATGTTGTCTAAGAAAAGTTGCTTCTGTCAAGAGGTGCACATGAAAAACATGAAAAGTGATAACCCATCAATTTGTTCAGAACACTGAACTATTTAATAAAATCTGGTTTGGTTTTGTTTTGTTTTTTAAACTTATCTGTAGGATGGAAATCCTTTTGACGCCACTGCAGGATACCGTAACCTTACTTATGAAGAGGTTTTGCAGGAGCTGGTGAAACATAAAGAGCAACTTAAGAAGAAGGACACCCATATTCGTGAACTTGAGGATT
>VZTV01060002.1:0-22446 GCA_013400875.1 Anhinga rufa
CGACACTTCCTGCTATTCTTCCAACTGTGAAAAATAGCTGCTTATATCATATAAAAAGCCAGTAGCCTTGTTTGTTAAGCAGCTGTTTTGCTTTAAGTTGTTGGTATTTTTTAAACATGCTTAAACATTTCTCTTGCATATAAAAATCAAATTTTCCAGGAATTTTCTAGAAAAACAGTATTCCCAACATCAGCTAGAAATGCTACAATAAATTATAGCTTCCTGGACATACGTAGCTCTCTAATTCTGTATATTACCCAAAAACTACAACAGGGCTAGCGTCAGAGAAATAATTTTGGGGTTAAGATAGAAAGGCATATGGCTCCTTTTCATCCAAATTCAATGCATTAAAGCCTAACCAGATATGCTCATCTGAAAAAGACCAGAATTAGTAAACTCAGCCATATTTTCTAAGTAATGGTAATCTCATAGGTCTACATTTTCTTTAACAAGCTTTTCCACCGCAGAAAGCAAAGATAGTTCCAGAAAGAAAAAAACATGGAAGATATCTAGCCTCTTCCCAGAGATCCACACAACTCAACAGGCCAGCGTTTCCTCCTTGNGGCCAGTGTTTCCTCCTTGGTGGTCCCTTTATTTATTTTATTTTCTCTCAACAGCCATGCACAAAATGTTGATAAAGTCAAAGGATGAATTTTATCTCCCTTTCTCACAGTTTTTAGGTACAAAGAAGCTTCCTGGAAAAGTTTATACATTTAGGGATGTCTGGACCTGCTGGATTCTCAAAACAAGACAGTGCCAAGTGATACCGAATTTAGGTCACACTCATCTATGGGAATATGCCCTTCAGTACAGAGGATATGCAACTCACCACACAACCATACTTCCGACTAGATTGGCAATACAGATTAGTGCTTGTAAGACATATGTGGTTCAACAGATAAATCTCCTTCCTATATAATTTTAAAATCCATTCTATAAATTTCTTAGCTGAGAAGGAAACTATTGTGCTTACTTTGCAAACAGAATGGCACCTGGGTGACATTTCTTCAACAACAACTGCCAATCGAAGATAACTACAGTCTTAGCAGACCCTGGACAAAAAGTTTGTCACAGGAAGGACAGACCTTTTCTATGTCCCAGCATGTCTGGAAACTGCTCTCTGTATCTCTAGGACCATGACACGTGAAATTAAGTTACCCCACTGCTTTTTTCAAGCCCAGGTGAAATCCAGGGTGTTCTTCAAACCCAAAAGCCCAATTGCTTCAGGACAGACCCCATGTTATCCTGCCATTCCCATGCAGATTGCACCACCAGCCCCTTGTGCAATCAGACCTTACACAAAACTAAACACTAAACCTGCTGCTCCTGCCAAAATAAAACTTTGCCTCCTTATTTTGAGTATAAAAAGCATAGCAACAAACCAAGCCACAAGAAGAAAGAAATGCCCCGCAAATGCATCTGATCCAAAGTAAATCAAATACACATTCCTGGCACCAGGTCTTGAAGGCCTGATGGTGCTCAGACTGACAAATCACACTAAGCAAGAAGTTCTGAGCTTCTACTCAAAAATCTTCATCCACCTGTCAGGAAAACAAAGAACATCTGAAACCAAGCAGCACCACTTTAATTGGTTGAATACTTGGGAAAAAAAAAGTGGAATTGCCATGAGGCCAACATAAGTAAGGACAGGAATGAACTGACCTTGACATACGCTAGGTAGTGCTCGCACTTTTCCTGCATGTATGACAGTTGTAACTTCTCCGTGATCTGCCCCAATGTCTCTCCAGAAGTCACAAAGTAAACTCTGGGTTGCTGGCTCTTTTCCTTCTTTGCCACATCAGCAGTCAAGTTATAATTCAAACCTGTTTTTAAAAGGAAGAAGAAGAAGAAAACAAAGGATGTCAGTGAACAATAGTTATTTTCTAGCCACCTATCAATGGATCCTGTTGCCCCCGGGGCATGTGTGCTTGAAGAAAGGTCAACCCTTGCAGGCCCTCAATCAATCATTAAGTTTCCTGCGGCTGCACAAAACCAAATCCAATTACTAATGTACTCCCAGGTTTTGTGTCGCTAGGTTCCTGAGCCCATCCTTTCCCATAGGAAGTGATGTGTAAAAACACATCTAGACACGAACACTCAGTAACAAAAAAGAAACGAAAGACGCTTAAACCATGTTGCTAACAGAAAAAGCAAAAACACAAACAACAACAGCAGCAGCCTCAAGCTTTGTTTTCCTTCTAGAACAGCACAAGGCATCCAAATGTCAGCCAGGATGTGGCACTTCCTGACAATTAATTTTGTTGATTTGCAGTCATCTTAACATTTAGACCTTAACTAGCTGTCACTGCCTTGCACTCAGTGTCCCCCTCTTGGATGTTACACATCCCTGGCAGTTCATAGAGGACATACCCAGAGACTAATGAGCTGCATCTCTGTAAATCCTGTTTCCGGCTGTTCTATAGGATAGGTAGCTAACACAATCAGTTGGTTTGTGACTGGATGTATTCGTGTCCAAAAAAAAAACAAACCACAGTTACTTCTTACCTGAAGTAGTTGTACAGTGACTGAATAATCCAAGCTGACTACACCTTTACTGTTGGTAAACGCAACAACAGGAGCAATGAAACTGCAACAGAAGCATGAACATTTCTTTCACTGCTTTCTACACACAAGGGAAACACTGACTGTGAGGTCCTTTCACTCATCACAGACCACAGCCTGTATTGATTTCAGCTGTTATCAAGGCAATAATGGGAATACCATGAGACTGGCTTACTATAAATGGCTTAATTAGTTGATAATCTTCATAAATGACAGCCAGCACCAGCTTCTGTGCTGATTCGTTACATATGTAGGATGCTTGCCAAATTATTGCTTTGGCTTTTATTTATGTTTTAAGTCCTAAATGATTGATGCCAGATAATATGCTCCCCATAAATGTAAACTTTTTAAAGCCATAATTTTATAAACAATCAATGTAAATGTAACACATTCCTGGACTGAGGTCTTCTATACTAAATTTCAGCAAGGGATCTTTGCTGGATTGTGTTGCGTTTTCATTTGGTTTTCTGGTGGTGGTTTTTTTTTTAATCAATTAAAATCCTTATCTCTCTAAATTAACATTGCTGCCAATGCTATCATTTCCAATAATTTCTGCACCAAGATTTCACTACTTTGAAGAATTTATTTAATGATATTGTGAAACTTGGTGCAAAAGTCTCTGTGAACATTCATAATTCACATAATTCAAACCAACCTCACTTCCATTTGCAGTGTGTTGCATTCTGATGAAAAGCTCGCTCACACAAGTTCATGCAAAGCAACCTAGGATAGGATAAACCCTAGGTAGTAAGAAAAGCCACAGCTGAGGAATCAGCCTAGCATCACAGGGCTCCACCTGAACTTTTTTTGCTTGCTTTTGGCAGAATAATTTGCTTAGATGGATAATACCTTGAAAGTGTTTCAAAATCTGACAAGCTCAGCCCCAAAAATTCTCACTGAATTGGTGTTTGCTCAGTCCCAATAAAGAACACCACCTAAACAGAAACAAAGGGTTTAGCCTGTTTAAAATCCCAGCAGTCTCTTTCTTAACTTTTTTTTCCTTTTTAAAGTGTGCACATCCCACACCCATCCCCAACTGTTTCCCTTCCACTTTCAAGACCTCACATGCACGCACGCATGCTGAGATCTGCACTGGCATCCCAAGAATAAAGACAAGAATACCCGTTAGCAAGCCCAGACCCTGCATAGGCAGAGGCAAAAATCCCAGCGGGGAGATGCAGCCCTCTTCAAAGGAGGAGCACCAAAGGAAGGCAGGGCTGCAGAGCTCGCAGGGGCGCCTGGAGAGGCTCGGAGGCTCTCCAAAGGAGTATTACTGACACTGAACAATTTCTCGCTGCAGGCGTGGAGATGCATCCCAACATGAGCCCCGTCCCAGGCCTCCTAGCAAAGCGATCCCAGCTACTGTCTCTCCGAAACAGCAGTGGATGTTTTCAATCAAGCAGCACAGTTCCCGTCCTCCCCCACCCCCTGTCTCCCCTTTATTTTGACAACTTGTTTCTATGTTATATCCAATGATGTCACATCAGTGGAAAAACTGAAATATCATGAGTAAGGTTTTTTTTTTCACCTCCCCAGCTTCATTGCTTCCAAAAAGCAAGCAGGGTGGGGAGATAACTGGCCAAACTTAGCACTGCTGGTGGTGCAAGTTCCTCCTGCTCACTGCAGTAGGAGACCAGGAGGCAAGCTTTTGCTAGCAAATTAACTCTTGCAGGTGATGCTTTCAAATATTTGTCCGGCAGCTTTAAGCACGTCTGGTTAGAAATGTTTCTGGGGATCTGCCCACCCAACTTCGCACAATCAAAATAAAACTCTGGCATGGATTTGATAAGCTCAGATGAAGAGCTTGATTTTTCTAATGACTATTACTTTTCCATAACTAAAGTTAAATGCCTAAAAGCTTCAATAACAGCTCCCTCTGAGAAATTTTTGTTCATACCTGCAAGAGGTCTGCCAGCCAGCAGACCAGAAGAGTTACTCCAGCCAGTAACAGACAAACCAAGTAAATGGCAGAAAGCATTTTATAATGGATTTTCATCCTAGGTGGCACATACTCATGATGCAAGAGTTGCCCCCTCACAAGGCTGAATGCAGCCCTGAAGCAGAGAGGAGTGAGGAGGGACTGAAATAAGGCAGTGGTATCCCATGAGCTAAAACAGGAATAGCAGCTGGCTGTGCTAACAGAGGGGTTACACACCCCGAGCTGCCCAGCACACGCCTTTGTTGCCCACTCAGATTATGCTACAGCACACAAAAAGCAGGTGGCAAAATGTTCAGCAGGAATAAGCACACCCGTAAGTGCTTGTTAAGCTACTAGCTATAGTACTGAGTNACCAGTAATTATGAGGAGAAAAGGATTCATGAACTTTGCTTGCAGAGAAAATTCTTAATTAATGGGAGTATTTAAAAAATTGCCCTAGCAAAACGACAACATACATAGGACATTCCCCCCATCCTCTCCCAAAAAGCTCTCCATTTCCCCTTACTTCAAATTTTGTTTCAAATCCTTTCTCCTAATGTTGTCCCTAGGTTCCAAGTAGGGAGCCATCCTCACTGCTCCGGGCATACCTTGAACAACACAACCCTACAGCATTCCTGCTTCTGAGGCATTCAGAGGGCAGCACTGTCTTAGGTCCGCATCCAAGCAGACTGGAAAAATGAGAGACAGACAGAGATAACACACCTGTACCAAACTACAGCAAGATTCAGCTAAGAAGAGGAGTGTCCACTTTCATCAGGTTTTAGATGAGGCATATTTCTTCAGTCCCAGAAATGTATCCAGACAGAGCAAAAATATGAAGCAACCCATTATCGCACACTAAATCTCACACCAGTCTTTCAGGCAATAGTACCTGGGACAGGAAGACTGCTCTAGAAATGGATCAACACACAGGCAGTGCATGCCTGAAGTGAACAGTACAAGAGAAACTTTGAAGAAGTTTCTAATGCCTCTGCCCAACTCTAGCCAAATGCTCAACCCTCTTCATTTCATAGCCACTTAAAATTCACCTAATTCTTACACTGGTGCTATTATTACTATTATCATTGCTGCTGTTGTGAAGGAAATTATCCAGACTGTGAGCACAAGTTTACTTCCATTCTCCTGCAGGGATGAATGCAGAAGCAGCACCTGATGAACAGAGATGCCAGCAGCCTCTGTTTTCTTGACCTGGTCACCCAGAAGCGTGTGGTCTGAACAGGCTGAAGAGGTCTGAACAGGCTGAAGACTGCTCATCCAGGCTAGGAAAGGCCTTTCTCTCATCCCTGCCTTTCCTGAAGATACAGTGACCCCAGGAGAGACAAAGCCATGGCCCCTCAAGCGAGGGTGGAACGGCCTGAGTGAGATTCTGAGGTGAAAGAATAAAACTTAAAATGCCGTATTTCTCACACATCCATGATGTGCCAGATGTCGCTGTTGGCGGGCATACGACCAGACGCTCAGCTCTCCAGCAAGCGCGGAGGCAGAGCGAAGGGTCAGACAATGCCTGGCACACAGTGCAGAGCACATGCTTCACTTGGGCATGGCTCTTTGTTCAGATGAAACCATGTCAGCCATAAATTCATACTTCTGAAAACTGTAGTCTGCAAACAGTATCCACAAAATGGATGGGAATTATACTGTCATTGGCAGTTATCAAGTAGTATCAATAAACACGGATCCTCAGGTAGCTGTTACACGACCAATAATATTGCAACTACCACTAGAAGAAAGGAGAAAAAAAATAAAGGAGGTTGGGGAAGGTTTATACACAGGTGTGAGGTAGTGCTAGATGAAGACAACTTTCCTTCACATGCCAGTTAAGAAAATAACCACACATTCAAATAAGCATTGAAGACACGCATTTATCACGGAAGAATGCTGCCCGCATGTTCCGCTTGACTTTCTGAACGTTGTGTAGAAGGTGACCAACTTCAGCTGCCCAAAAGCAAAAGAGCAACACCCAGCTTTTCACCAGTAAGCAGCAGCCTTAAGCATCTGTGCTGACAAGCCTTCGGGGAGCGGCGTTCCCAGGCAGCACTGTTCTCATTGTCTGACTTAACAGACCGCCCCCAGACATCCGAAAATGAGACAATCCCAACATTTCTAGGCACAAAACTTTGACATAGCATTTCAACACCTCCATGCGCCTTTCAGAGTCTGAATTGGACAACGATGTACTTAGAGGGATACGCTATTTTTTTCCCCACGTTTAACCACGCAGGAGAGGAACCGTTGCAATATTTCCATGAACTGTTCCACCCTTTGTTAATTGATACTCTTCAACTGCAATAATTAAAATGGCCTGTTAGATTACAAACTGAAAGCTTATTTGAGGTATTTTATCCAAATCATATCCCCAAGGGGTTTTATACAGTCAGATAGTTCTGGCTGCAGTGTTTTCAAGACAAATCACTTTGCTAGAAGCATTGTATAAAATAACAATGGTTGGAAGTTTTGTAATCATCTACTTAATAGTAAAAAAATTCCTTGTAATGAGATGGATGTTACTCGCCAAAGAAGATGCACATGTGCTTTCACCACAATAAATCATTGGGAGTACAGTCTGTATGACAACACAGAGGAATTCAACTGGCTCTTACAAGACAAGAAGATTGGTCTTTTGCAAACAAGGGGAAAAAAGATATTTAGATTACAAGAAAAGCAGCTTACTTCTTAGCCACAAGTCCAGAGATATGAAATTAAAGCAAAGGAAATATTTTAAACAGTACCCCCAGGAACCTAAGAAAAACTAGATATTCAGAAAATCTATTCAGTGATTTTCAGAAAGGAATTAACACCCCTGGAGCACCCAGAGATAAGTGTTTTCTTAACTGACAGAGTAGTGGACAGTAAAAAAAATACTTTACCAAAGCATATATTTCCCTGCCGAGAGTCATCATTTACAGGGAAGGAAAAAGTGCAAAAATAGAAACGGAAGTCTCAGTTACGTTAAATATGTTAAAATCCAGAAGAATCTTAAATTTAGTAACTCCACTTTTTTGACTGTTCAGGTGACAGAGTGACAAGCTGCAGAAAGCAACTTCAACAAGCAGCCTGTAGTTCTCACTCCACGTGAATGGCAGGAGAAGTAACAAGACTTTTTCTCCTTCAACTCATTTAAAATCCAAATACTGCAGCAAGCTCTGCCTACTGGGATGCACAGGTGCAACTCTCACCCTTCTCTATTAGCAGCTCAGAAAGGCTGGGGCACAAAGCAGGAGGAGGCACTCCTTCCCCAGCTCCTCGCCAGACTTACTGCAGAGACACAGCACACACTGAGGCTGAGATATCTTCCCTGAGCAGTGCACCACAACTCCTCTGCCGCTCCTAAAGCATGGCAAAGGTAAAACATCGTGGCTGAACCAAACAAACTCAGACCTTACAATATTTAGAAAAGCTCTATGTATCCCATAACCACTTCACACATATCAAAGACTTGTAACATTGGGATGTAAAAGACATAAGTAATATTTTAATGCAGCCAAGATGTAAAGGCTTGCACAATTGCACCCCTTACACAATTCCATTAACCTGAGAAACTCCATGTGTTTTACAGAGACTAGCTAACCTGGAAGATATTCTTGCCATAAGTGAAATACTGGGCTATTTATAATCGGTTTACAGACAGGTAAATTGATGTGCAGAAAAGGATTTGCTCCCATTTGGTAGGAATTCAGATTTATAGCGCTCTGTTTCAAGAGCTCCTTGCAGGCTTTCAAAAACTATTAATCCAGAGCAAATCACACCTGATAACACTGATACAGGATATGGATACAGAAATGTGTTATCAAGTGGTAAACAGGCAATATCGATTCCTTCCACGTCGTCTGTCCTTGCAGTAAACCCAAAGACACATTTCCCTCCTTTCACTGAGGAAGAAACTGCCCCAGTATTACGTCAGCCTCATTGGAAGATAAAAATGTGCCCAAGAAAGTTCCTGGGGAGCCTCCAGCTTTCTAGAATTGCATAGCCCAGCTCACCTTGAAACAACTTATTTCACATAAAAGCTCTGTTACTGACTCCAGAGGGAGCCCTCAACTCCAGGTCAACCTGCTAGCGTGTCCCTGCCCAGGGCTGGCACAGGTACCTTACCTATTTCTCCAGGAACGCGCTTGCCACTGAAGCGAAAGCATGCTGTGACGTTGAGACAGTTCACTGACTGCAAGCTGTCATGGCACTGAGGAGCTGTGATATTGATGGATGCGGGCAGGAAAATGGAGACGTCCATGGTAATGACAGGCCTGGATCTGGAGATCAACAGAGAAGTGCAATTGAGTGATTGTTCAGAGGGAAGTTCTCAGCCAAAGGAAAATAAAGTAAATTTGGTAAACCACACAGTTTCAAGCGGACATGAAAAAATAAGAGTGTATTTGAACTGTAAGATAAATTAGCGCTTGACCAAGCTGGCAAGGACTACAAGCGTCTGAATGAAAACCATAGCATCAACTTGAAGTTCAGTGCTCACATACAGACTGCAGGCAGGCATCTGGGAAACTGGTAACGTATCATAATAATCACCTCCAGCAAAAGTTGCATAAAGCCTTCCTGATGACTGAAGAGGATAACAAAATTAGCACAACAGCAACCAAGGACAACAAGCTCATGCAAGTGGGACTGCTTGCTAAGCAGCCTGGATGGTCAGGAACGGGTAGGCAGAGACCTTAGGTTTCCAGAGAATGGTCTGCAGTCAAATTTTGTGACCTGAAAGTCAGGAGATGGATTCATACATAATTTTTCTGACAGTGTAAGAGGAACAACAGACACCACATTCATGTTTTCTGGAGGAGGGAACGTTTGGCTAATTCCCTCCAGGCAAGTGGTAAGGATTGAATACTCTTTTCACGCTGCTGAACTGTTTCAGGAATTACCCAGTGCACTGTGAACGAAAGCCTTCTACCCTTGCAAATCTGGCACCAGGTTATTGCTATGACTATTCCCAGCTGAAGAAGACCTCAGCCAGAATCACAGAACAAGCCGAATGCCATCAGGGCCCAGGGGGGTCTCCTCTCTCACAGAACACAGGAGCCCTGTCAGCTTGGTTGGGAAAAGCAGCCTGAAGCCCAGGCTCTCCCGAGCCGTCCCTAGCACAGGACTTCAGCCCAAAAATTCACTGAGTGTTATTCTTCGTGGTTTCAATTCTGTATATGTTCAACATGAACATATTCTTCCAAAACCAACTCTAGTAGTTAAAAAAAGTGCAGCAACCAGCAGATTCATTTCTAAGGTAGTCGCAGCAGCCTTGCAAGGCCAGACCACGTAAGCAAACCACTTCAGGACTCTCACTCCACAAGCCACTTAATTTAGAGGTGGGGGATAGGGGGGAAGAAGAGAGCAGGGATTGTGGTTACACCTAATTCATATCAACTGGAACAAGCTTCACATCAATCTCCTAGACAGCTGCTCAGACTCTTTTACCACAGCCTGAAATAACAGTGCAAGTTAGCCTTTTGAGATGGAGGATGAAGATAAATGCTAACCCTAGAAATATATAGAGTAATGGCAGGGGGGAAGGAAAGAGGAGAAAAAAGAGTGAGCTTCCTAGGATCATTTCACACCTTGGAAAAACACTCTTTCCAAATGCTTGAGGGAACATAAGAGTAAATGCTGTGATTGATCCAGAAAAATATTTCTCCTAGAAAAAAAATATTTCTCCAGGCATGATGCACTGTGTGATTTTTCCTTAACGTTAGCTCACTTGGTTGTTCACTGGAAAAAGAAAAAAAGAAAAAATCCCAATGCATCTGTCAAACAGCCATACACACACGCGAGCAATACAGCAATGATGATCTGCCCCAAGTCACTGCGGCTTCCACCAAAGCCTTTAATATCATTTGGCAAAACGTTTGTTGGTTTTGGCCAAAGGACTTCACAAAGGCTTCTGGAGGGGTGGGGGGCAGGGGGGAAGCTGATTTCTTTATCCTAATCTGAATCTGAACAGCAAGAGAGACACACTGTAAATGGCAGTAGCAGCAATTAATCAGGCTGCCCACAAAGTCAGCCAGTAATGCACTAATCTCCTCCGAAACGCACAGGCAGTGACTGAACACATGGACAGAGGTCACCATGCTGTTGTGATGTATGTTGTTTTAAACTTCACAGTAAGCCTTTCAGATTGCTCTTCCCTGCCCTGCAAGTAACAACGGAGGAGAAAAATGCAGTTGTTTTTTTCTAGTGGTTTCATAGATGCAGGGCTGTGAGATCCTGTCTGGGGCAAGGCACGCCTTTTCACAGAGCAGCAATTGGCTTCCTCTGCATGCATGATGAAGGAACAGAAAGCTCTTCAGAAGACTTGACTACTTGCCACACTGATCATCAAATGCATTTCTTACCGCCTCTCCTTTTTCCTTTTGTTTTGTTTAACTGATTCAAATGGAAACACAGCCAAGTTTTTCCTGCCTTGAACAGGAAGCAGGCTGGTGCATCCATTCTGCAGCTCCACCATTTGTCTTGCCAGTCTCACCACATCCCTCTATCTTCCATTAAGATGCAGGAGTCCCTAGTGGCTACTTCTAATGACATTAGGTATTGACAGAATTTTGCTATTAAATATTAAAAAGTGTAACAATGGAGCTAGTGGCAAAATTCAAAGTTCCGATTCTCTTCCCCAGGTCTGGGCATCTCAAGCCTGCTCCTACTCTAATTCTTCACCAGCATAATTTGGTGGACCAAGCTGTCACGCCCCTCTCCATCAGAGAAAACAAGCAATTGCACTTAATTCATACACTCAAAACAGCAGCCCAAATCCGGTGTGCATTGCAAACGCCTCCGTATTTCATTTCCCTGAAGATACTTATTTCATTCTGCGTCCCATTAGAACTTGCAAAATTATATCCTGGCATCATACGCAGCTGGCTTTTTGCTCAACTGCGTTCCCTTAAATCATAATTTATTTACTTTTCACAAGTGTAAGAACAATAAAAAAAGTCTTCTCACAAATTCAGAGCAACGTTTCTAAAAAGGCACTAAGACACAACACATCTCCTTCCGGCTCTAACCCTTTGTTTTGTTCATAGGCCTGGGAGTGCTAAGTATTGTCACCCTTCACTACGCTGTTAAAATTAGACTCTGCGTTCTTTGACACTATCCATGTCTCAGGTTCTGCTTAAAAAGTAATGCAGCTTGCTTTTTCTGACCACAATAAACTAGGGAGAAAAATCAGAGTGATGGAGGACTTAGACCACATAAGATATAAACAGAAAACAGACACAAAAAGACAACAACAGTGGATGAAAAAGACATTGATCTCACCTCAGAAGTACCACATTGTCGGACAGGAAGGCTCCAACGGTCATATCTGAAATTTTTGTAACATTGAGACAGTTACAAAGGAGGCACAGAATTCAGTTCTCTCAAGTCAGTTGGTAAATTATGAAGCATATATCTAAAAAAAGCATTTTTCTGCTTAAATCAGCCAGCTGGTCCCTTCAAATATCATTATAAGTATTATAACTGGAGTTATAACGTTTGTGACATTCCTTCACTTCTACTTCACTGTTTGGGTTTTATTACTACTATTATGTTATCGTGTACTTTTTTTTTTGAGATTATTAACCTCACTGGGCAGCTTCAAGACTACTTACAACCTTGGCCAGATACCGAAATCCTCTGCTTTAATATCTCAATCCTTCATCATGACCTGAATCAAGCAATTGGCACAAATTCTTATCAGAAGCTTCGAATAATGAAATGAAAAGAGAAGAAAATGCTTAGCTTCATCAGCCTCCCACAATCACAGGAACCAGCAACCTGTGAACAACCAGCTCTGCTTTTTTCTCAGCCTGCTCTGCTTCCCCAGTGCTCTCACTGCCAGAGTAGTGGACGTACCTGGATAACCATTGCCATCCATATCGACTCCCCCTGATATGGACTGGCCGAACATCCGCAGCATTGGGTTTATTGTTTGCCCAGACAGCTTCTGCAGCAGAAAACACACCAGTGAAATCAGTCAGTATCACCAATCCCCTTTAAAAAAAAAAACAACCAAAAACAGCAACAAAAAAAACACAACTTGAAGCCTGATTTTCATGGTCACCAAGGCTCCCTTCCGTGGGCTGGGAGTGCCGCACATCTGCAGGCTCGCACTTCTCCCACGCAGCCCCGAGCAGGAAGGCTGCCGACTGCAGGAAGCCCTTCTGCTCTGGGCTAGGAGGAGGCCACTGTTGACTTGGATTAAAAAAACGCACCTGCATTACAACCTTCATGCAGACCCAAGCAAAACAAAGAACACATCAAACAGATTTTGGGAGGGGGTAGGGGGAAGAAATTTAACTGCACCCTAGAGATTTTCTCTCTTTTTTTTTGCATTACTTTTATTTCTGTAAATAAAAGTTTTAAGCAGCATCTTAACAAAATTAATGATTAATTGAAACAGAAAATCCTGCACAATTATTCCTTTTCACAAAGTTTGCCAGCATACTCAAAGTCAAAATGATTAATTTTCATCCCACTTGGAAATTCTGGTTTCCATCAGCTATTATGCAGTATTTTCTGTCAGTTTGGAAGCTGTATCTCATTTCCGTCTCCCCAACGCAAAGATTAATTAACTTCCAACATAGTTTTTTTTCTAATTACTAACACAAAATCTTTCTCTAAACAGTTTGAATTGTAAATGCCTTTGTCTTAAGCAAATTAATACATCAAAATCTCATTTTCTGAGGCAATCAGATGTCTCCCAGCTCTCATTTTTTAGGCTGGGCCACCAACACAAGACCTGAACTCAAACCAACATCTGACAGCAGAAGTTACAGACAGAGGAAACCTATCCCACAGAGTAATTTCAAGGCTGTGGGTGCTGCTTCCCAGCTTGTGACATGTGACCAGCTTTTCCTGGCCCTCCCATAAAAGGACATAATATTGGACAAAAGGTCAGACAGGAAATTCATGGAAAAAAAAGACAAGTTGAGGGGAAGAAAGATACCCTGCAGTCCTGACAGCCAGTTTAATGGGAAACCTGTGCTCCGCTGTGCAGAGATCTCCTTTTCCTACTCGTGGCAGATAAGATTAAGACAACTGGAAGTAACTTCCTCCCCACATCACACTTGCATCACGTTTTTGGGGGGTCCCAGTTAGGGCGGTAAATCCCGCCTGCAAACATCCCAGCAGACATCAGCAGACTGTTAAAGCCTAGAAGGCAGAGGTATAACACTGCTCTGCTTTTAAGTGCCATGAATGAAAACAGCAGGCCACAAAGTCAATTAAGCTGCTTCTGCGCATAGCCACCGCTAAAGGTGCTGGAAGGACGTGAGAAAACGGACATTGATCGGCAATTTAAATTAAGAAAAGGGGGCGAAAAAAGCTAACAAAATGAAAGGGGTGAAAACATACCCTGCAGGCCCCACCTCCACCTCTCTCAGCTTATTTAAAAAAATGAAATCCAGGGCATTAAGATGGCTCAGGGGTATAGTAGTAAGATACAAAAAGTCTTTCACCTCTGGGTTCAAACCCAGGGCAGGTAGGTAAAGAGCTGAAGTTGTTACGCGATGTTTTTGGTCGCATACGGGAGATGAACTGGTGGTATGCCTGGTGCCCTGCAGCAGACGCTGGGAAATGGCAGAGGCACTGCCTGTAAGTGGTGCCCCCCTCAGCTGCCTCAGGACACCAGATGACGCTAGGAATGGTATGAAGTGTCAACAGTCCGGCTCCCTGCACCCTCTTGAGCTGGGCTTTGTCCTGCTGACCAAGCCGAGAGGCCTGTGCCATGTCTGCAGACCTTGCTCTGATTGGGAGGGAGAGATTGCAAGCAGGATATTTAATTTCCCACCCTGCTGATCTTTCCTCTTTGAAAAATTGATAAGTTTTCCCACAAAAGACCAAAAAAAAACCCCAAACTGATCTTTTTCAGCAAGAGCTGGAATGCTCCAGGCTTTTCAACAGCCAGAGAAAAACCTCCCAACCAGTGGCTTTCAGCAAGGAACCCGCAGAATCTTCCACATGCCACACACTAGTGCATTTTAGAAGTATCCATAAAGAGTCATTTAACTTCCTTTTTTTTCTAAAAAGCAGCGCATGGCATATACATGGTAAAAGGAAGAAAGACTAAACTTCTATGGTCTGTTAGAAGAGTCTCCAATATAACCACTAAACTCTTTAATTCTCCTTAAACTGATTTACTGTGAAGGATCCCACCCAGCAACAAAACAAAACAACCAGAACTTCAAACACACGGAGGGAGGGAAGATTCAGGCTCTCTGAAAAAAGAAAATGCGCTAGACAGAGACTAGGGGACACATGTTGGGCAACATGAGCATAAATTTATATCTTCTCTACTGCCTGGCTACTGTAGCTAAATTGCACTGTGTCATTTCTGCACAAGATGCTACAACATATCCCAGCCAAGATTTTACTTAATAATAATGGTCAGAGGAATGGCACCCAAGAAAAGCCTCATGAGATATTGTCACATCGCAAGGAGAGGGCCAACAAGATGGGTAAAGAGGCTTCTGTGGGGTATGACAGTAAACTCAGCACCTCTGCCTTCTCACTAAGCCTGTTTCTGTGGGGAGTTGGGAGGTTGCACTTTCTTCCCACTGGACTCTCTGTAATTTGTATGTTCAGCCTCTCCAGGGTTTTCATTTCTCCTCTTCAGCAGTGATCTCTAAAAACTGACATTCAAACCCCAAGACTTCATTTGCTTCAAGAAAGAAGCTACAGCTGATAACTGTAACAAAAGACAGTGAAAAATATTTCATTACTAATATAATTTTACCCCACAGCATAAGTATGGACAAACTTTGGGAGAAGCCATCTTCAAATCAGGACTGAGAAAAGGATGTAGAGCTATGATGAGGCTGCCTATAAACAGACCCTAAGTATGGTTTATTTCTGCAGGCCCTGGGAACGTAACTTCAGATGGGTACCGTAAACCATCGTGTCACATACCATAGAGTACTGAGGCACAATACCACCGGTGTCCCCATGGTAAATGTACACTGCTCCTATGTAGTTATCCTCCTTAGGTGCTCCAATGGCAACATCTGTAAAACAATACAGATTATAAACATTTCACAATCCTTTCCATTAATCCAGCTTTTTCCCAATTTTAGAAGCCAGCTATCCACAGGAAAATAGCTCCCTATGATGAAGATGATCAGCAGCTCACGTGAACCTGGCTAGAAGGGCCTTGTTTGATTTAATGAAGAGCTCATGTTAAGATAAACTTAAAAAAATACACAAACATACATGAATTTGTATACGCATGTGACTATGTTGTGCCTAATTAGGAACATGTGCTTGTTACAAAAATGGGTGTTTATTAACTAGCAACTATGCCTAAAAAGTTAATTTAGAATCCTTTCATATCATAATCTCCTACCCAGGGGAACATCAGCTTTGTGAATCAAGACAGCATTGGCAAAACATTTATTGTAGCATTACATTAAATCTGCTTGAAAAGCCAAGGCTCCAAAATGAGGCTGGGTATATTAAATGGATAGGCAGGGAGAAAAAAGGCTGCTGAGGGTACACTTTTAAATTACATTTGATGCGACTTAACTGCAAACTCCTGCAGAAAGAGTGATCCCGTCTCCCATTCTCCTCTCCTAGTTGGATCTAGTGACTACAGAGCTGCTAAAATTAAACTCTTCCTGATGGCTTCATACCCACAGACTGATCCAACTTACTCTGCAGCCCCTCCATCACCACACCTGACCCACAAGCAGCAGCAAGAACACACAAATGCATGTTTAAGTATAGAGGAAGAGCATGCCCAGCGTTTGTGAGGGCAACCCGCAGTGAGGCTGGGTTAGGCTTAATGGGATACCATGTCCCTGAGTGGCCTGGAAGAAATAAATCCAGGCACACACAGAGTAAGTTGGCCTTTGTTCGGAAGTCCTTAATCTCTGCTGCCAGAAATCAGGGCAGAAAAGGTGCCAGCATCAACATTTTGCTCCAACCTATTGCTATCACAGCATGGGGCCTCACACTGAGTGGCCCGTGAAAGGAGCAGGGGTAGAATAAAGCAAAGGAGAGAAATTATTAATTGAGTACTTGCTATCAGGAGCGAGAAGCTACTTCTTAATTACACTTCATGATAAGAAATGTGATTATGTCAACAAATCTGGAAAGGTTTGAAGGCATAAGGAAATGGGAAAGAAGTCAGACAGAGGGTTTCTGTTTTGTTCAGGGCATGGGTATCCAAAGCCTTCTGTAACCATACAGAAGAAAAGAAAATGCAACAAGGAAAGCAAAGCAATGTGAATGAGATCAGGGTGCGAGCTGCATGGACATGGACTAAACTCACTAAAATCAGCTACAAAAAGCTTTAGCAGACAAATCCCATGCAAGCACGTTTGTCCTTAGCACAAGCCAGGTGCCAGTCGGGTCTGGAAGGAGCAATGGATGCCACGCAGCACCCGTCCGTGGGTGGAGCCTTGACCAGCAGTGCCACCAGTCCCGCTGGCATTACCACAGAAAAGGCCCAGGAGGAAATTGCACCAACCTGGGAAGCCATCGTCATCGATGTCACCGAGGGTGGCCATGCTCTCCCCAAAGTGCGCATTGTAGGCGCCGTCACCATCCAGGACGAGCTGCTCTTCCAGCACTCCCTAGCAAGCAAAATAAAACAAAGTCAGGGAGATGGTGCAAGCCCTGGACAAGGCAAGCCCTCCCCCCCGCCGGGAGCTGCCCATGCACTGCGGGAAGCACCTGGGGCAGGGCTGCAGCAGTCTGGCTCTCACCCTCACTGCACACAGATCATCTTGGAAGCAAAAATCTAATTTATTTGTGTTTTTTAACCATCTTCTGTCTTTTAGTGTGAAGGGGGGGTGGGGGGGGAAAGGAGCGCATGAGTGATATAACTAAATGGTAACTCAGTGATGTAACTAAATGCAGTCACAGGGCTTGGTGAGCTCATGAAGGTTTCCAGATGCCTAAAATATAACAGCCCAGAGCTTGCTCTACTGGCAGATTACATCCGAGGAGTGAAATCCTCAGTCCAGGCTTATTCAGCTAAACCCCAGCGAGTTAAGGAGAATTTTTCCCTAAGCAAAGGATGTTTGGGCAATTGGATTTGAAAACTTTTTAAGTATTGGACAGAAGGATTAAAGCAAAGCCCCCCCAAAGCCTTCTGAAATGAAGAATAAGGAAAGGGACTTAATGCAATAAAGAGACAAAGGAAAGTTCAGAATAAAGTAGCTTTGTACTCCTATGCCATGAGAAGCCTTATATGGATCTAGTATTCCTTGCCCACCCACTTTCTGGTCAGATACATAGGCTTTAGTTTCTTGCAGTCTTCCCTCAAGGGGGAAGGAACATTTCCACAAGAAAACAAAATTTAGTTACGCAATCCAACTCTGCACCCACCTCGAGGGTTGTTTTGTTTTGTTTTTGCTTCCTTTGTGAATGAGGGTAAACTGCTCTCTGGAACATGTAATAAAATCTTTTTCTTGGCTGCGGGGAGTTGCTGACTTTAAGAAAATCCCACATAATGAAATTGAAACACAACAGACAGGAGACAGGCAGGCCTGTATGTGCGATTCATTTCTTTGCAGTCCTCACAGAAAAGGGCAAAACATAAGCGTATTAAATCTAGCATCACTATGCTTGTATTATAATGCAATTTTCTTTGATCTGCTGCAACAACCTCTTAAGCAATGGTGCTTGCAGAATGAAACAGAGTATAAAATGTCCAAACTCCAAAATAAAACCCACAATCCTGCAAGCCATTGCTCCTACTAGCTTCTTGACTGTTTTATAAAAGATAAAAACTAACTCAGGCACGCTTTCACTGTGAGCAGGAAATGTTTGCTATTATCTACTTGGCATTCTAGACCCTCATTTAAAGGAGGAGTGATAATGGAAGATAAAATTACACCAAAAGCAATTCTCCCACATACTCCCGAAGAAGTCTCCCAAATGCTGCCTACAGGACTTGTGGGGAATGTTAAGTCTAGCATAAACAAACTCCATATAATGAAGTTCACAAAATACTGATGGAAGCAAAGCAATTTCATTTTTAGTCCGTTATAACTCCTACTTTGAGACAGCAGGCTTGGGACCTGAATATAAAATATTTACTAATACATAAACAACCACTGCTTTCCTATAAATACAACATAAGAATGATCTTGTTTTGCCGATGCAAGAAAGTTCAGACTTTTCCAAGATTGTTGTTGGGTCACGTGAAATCCAACAGTATCAGCTGATAAGAGCTTCCCCTAAAGTCTCTATATGGGGCATAATGTAAAGATAACATGAATTCAATCTCTGCTTTCTCTTCACAAGCCTCCTAAATCCCCAGACATTTGTGTTCTGATTTGCAGGTCTTAGTGACCACCCAAAACACAAAGGAAACTCAGTCAAAGCTGCTGACTCTTACTTGGTTTTGGCATCGAATTCATATAACACCACAAATACCACCAAGTTTCAACATAAAACCAGAAACTTTCCCAGACCTCCTTGAAAGATTCACAGCTCTCTGATGAATGTGGGCTGGTGTCTGGGAAACCATGATACCAGATGAGTTTTCCGTGACTTCATGCTCTGCTAGAGTCATCCAGAGCCCCACTATTTGAGACATGGAGTTTCACCATGCAGTGCTGGAAGGACATTAGCGTTACCCTGCCCTGACCCACGCCCTTATCCCTTACCAAGTCATCTCCTGTACATACTCACGTTTCCTCTGTTGATATAGACTGTGACTTGACCCTCATCTCTGATCTCGGAAAACATAGGTGCTCCGACCAGCAGGTCTGACAACCCATCAGAGTTCAGATCAACTGCACATAAGGAGGAGCCAAAGTAAGAGCCCATCTGTAACCAAGCCGAGTCACAACAAAGCATTCAGTATCTGCCCACACACAGGAGGAAATCATTTAGGCTTTTTTTTTTATTTCAAATGATGACTTGCTGCTTTATCATTCACAAGCACTCCTACAGAGAAAGCTTAGGGGATAAATCTGGCAGGAATTAAACACTTTACTGTAACAGTGCATCAGCTTTGGATGTTTTACCAACAGAATAAAATTTATACCCTGGGACATGCTTAAGTGAGACATTTAAAGAGCTTTCTTAGTCTAAGTTTCACTTGTCAAATGCTTAAAACCCGGAAAGGGTGAAATAAATTTCCCAAACCAAGGCCTGGCTAGTGATTATTCATGCCCAGTGCCCGACTTCCTAAAGAGACTTGAAGTTGGGTACCACAGATCTTTTGGGGATACCTTAAAGAGATAAACAAAACAAAAAAGAAAAATAGGCAAGGGGTAGGGTCTCCACGTAAAGAGGCATCTAAAGTTACCTCTTGATTGTGGACTATCTTCCCCTGTTCTATTCAATCTGTTTGTATCAGTCACCTTCAAATAGCAGAACTGTTTGTGGGTTTTGATCATAGCCTTTCCTCTCATGTACAGGCAGGTGAGTTGACACAGAAAGAAGACTTTCGATAAAAGCTTTTCAACTGATACACAAAAAACCTAAGACATTTTCAATCTCCAGTTATTATTGCTCGATAAAATTCAGTTGCTTAAGTTTAAGAAATACATTATTTTCATTACACAATTTTAGATATGGGTTAACATTAAACGCTAACTATCTCCCAGCTGGCACCCACATTACAAATTTCAAAACACCTTTAAACACAAAAAGGAAACCAAGAGCAAGAATGATATTCCACCCTTACTTCATCCACTTCTCCTAAAGTACCACAAGGCATACTCTTTGAGACCAGCTACAAACCATAGTCTCAAAATTGAAAGCAACTTCCAGAGGAAAACTGGAAAGATACCACTTCTTATTTGAAATTGAGAGCTGTTCATATAGTAGGAAAAACTGAGGTTACAGAATTATTTAGGTTAAAATTATTTAGGTTAAATTAATTATTTAGGTTAAAAAGAATGAACCACATTTCTTGCATGCTTTTACATTCCTCATTGTAGATCTCCGACCCCCTGCCTTCCATGCCTGGTAAGTTTAGATGCACGAGCCAGAGTTACTGGGCATACTAGGAGATGGGCAGCAGCAACTCTTCTGTGCAGTCCGTAAGATTTAAAAGCTGCTAAATATATATAGTGGGGTGAGTTAAGGATAGAGTTTCAGTTTGTAATTCAGATTTTTTTGTTTGTGTGGGTTTAAGGTCAGACCTCAAACATCATTTGATTCCAGTTATTTTGTAGCTTAAATTCCCTTGTGGATTTCTTATTTGTTTATTTTTTTTTAATCCACTAAAGTTTTAAAACAAATTTCTCATGGGTAAGGAGCGAAAGTCATGAAAAGCATTTCACTATGTATTCAGGCAGTTTTCAGGGAAAGGCTATTATTTACTTATCTGCAACATGGTACGCCTGCAGCGTGGGTGAGTTCACAGTGCTGTGAGAACCTGAAGTTTGTGCACTTAACATTTGTGACAAGGCAATGCGTTTTCTTTTTTCTTGTCTGCATTTGATTCCCTAGTTCAGCCTCCAGCAATAAAAAAGGGAAGGAAGAAACTGGCCTACTTTTAACATCTGTCTAACAAGAATGTCAGAGCAATGAACTTTCACACCACTGGGAAGAACGCAGCATTTTGTGAGAGCTCATTTCCAGGCAGTGCTCATTGCTGAGCATGACTGGTTATATCTCAATCACAAAACAAAGAAAGGGTGATTTAGGACAGCCTTCTCTTTAAAATAAAATTCTCATTTGGATTTTAGAGAATTTGTAGAAGACAGATGCTAATGGGTAAGGAGGAGATGACAGCCTAGAAGTACTTGAAGGGTGCAAATACTTGATTAGTTAAGTTACATATAAGAATAACACAAACTGAAAATGGAAAGTTTTTGGCTGAGACCTGGAAACTTCCTGATAGCTATGTTTATTAGGCTAAGACATAGTTCTCCAGGAGCACATCCTTAGGGACATTTAAAAGTCAACAGGGAAAGAAATGAACAGGAAGCAATCAAACACAGGAGATGCCCTGGATGAACTGGGAGGTCTTTTCCTTTCAAGATGTCTCTGCTAGTGCAGAGAAAGACAAGGTTTAGAGAGGCCCTAATACAAGTCATACCATCCACCTACACATCCTTGCAATTTCCCCCTATTCCAGGCATGTTTTTAAAGACTGCAACTGTGTTTTGTTGGGAAAAAAATAACAAAACATGCTTAACACTCCCAGCTCAAACACTTTAGATCCTTCTGAGGGTGGCAGGTCTTCCTAGAGTCAGAAGCCACCGATAACCTTTTTCTTTTGTATTTCCTCTCCTTCCAGAAGGACACAGGCAAACCCAGCTAAGGTGTATTGTTTCCTTGCTGCATTATTTCCAAATAAGACGTCTTTTTGATGTTACCTGCAGTTAGACATACTGTCCATTTTGTTTCCCCTGCGACACTTCTCTAGCAAGCCCCCAGTGAAGAACACAAGCTGTTCCCCACTCTAACAAAACATTGCACAGAGGGAACTAGATCTCACTAGCATTCCCTAAGTTTCATGGTGGGAAGTTAGGGGGGCACAGTGTCAGCACTAACACAGCAGATCTAAGAACAAAATACAGGACTAATTCATGGCAGGAAGGGGGAAATCATCATCTCTTGAGGCAATGAAGCTGCTCCTCCCCAAAACAGCATAACTCTAATATTCCCTGTCACAGCAGGGCACAGAAAAACAGACTGGGGCTTTGTGTACTAAACTAAGCTCCAGGCTACCCACATCTCCCAGTAACATCTACTAAAAGGAAACCTCTGTGTCTAGGCTCACCTGGCACCCCATGTCCCACATCTCAGAAGGCAACAGCAGAAGCTGCAGTTGCACTTGTGTAAGGCTAAAGAGAACCACTAGTACAATTTTCAGCAAGACCTTTAATTTGTCACATGGGCATTGAGCAGACATTGCAGTCATGACCGCTACAGGAGAAAGGGCATATGGCTGGTCTGTACAATTGGTTTAGCTCTTCTGGGAGGACGAGAAGAAACAGAATTTGCTTGACAACTCATGAAGCAGTGGAATGAAAATGATCCTCTGAGATGACCCTGCCATCATT
>VZTV01060002.1:24188-41764 GCA_013400875.1 Anhinga rufa
AAGCAGCTGTAACAGAGTACCTGGGATAAGGAAACTATGTCTTTCCCATATATGTCTTCTCAGTAGCAACTGCGCTGCTACTATATCGCATATGTCCTAGTCGTACCAGATCAGGTACATGTACCGAGTTCATCCTCTACTTTTATTCCATTTTCCCCTTTTGCACTACTACCCCCGGGACACTGGTACTGCCAGAAATCATCTCTCTGCTTAAACCAAGGGATAGTGTTGCTGGTAATGTAGACCTCTCACTCATTGCTGCGCTCAGCTACAACTGAAGTTGTAGCAGGACAGCCAGAGGGAGGAAGATGGAAGGGGGCTGCAGGACATCTCTGCTCAAGCACATGGTGGCAGCAGGCCCCTAAAGGACCAGAGTGTGAAGAGGAGCAAAAGTAGATCCTTTACATCCCCTTCCCACCCTCTCCCCACTCCCCTTCTCCACCTCAGATTCAGAAGTGTATAGGGGTCACAGTACTCACTCTCACCCTGCTCCTGATAGCAGCTGGGAACTCCACACAGGAGTAAGCCAGCACACCTAACTCAACAGCCATCTCCATGTAGTTGTTCGCTTGCTTACATCTTTAGCACATCAAACATATGTATGCCTACAGGAAAACCTTTTTTTTTTTCTTTTTTACTTCTCAAGAGCCTTTCACTGAGATTTTTAAGTACGGCTGGCAGAAACACAGATTCTAATCCATTGAACATCAGAATATTATGAAATTTTAAGAGACATACCTAATCACCTAGTAAATGGCATTTCATGCTATTAGAGAAGCTACCCTACTGAAACAGTCCACATACAAAGCATTCAAGTGTATGAAGAAAAAAAGCAGAAGACAAACTCTCTTTCCCAAGTTTTTTTTCATTTCCAGGCAAGGCTTAAGTAATACCTATATGTTACAAATCCTAAACAGAAGTGGTGTGAAATAAGTGTTGCCAGTGTCTTGCTAAAATAACTCTCTTAAGGATTTGGTGTGAGACAGAGGAAAGTGAGGGAGGAGAGATGTGAGGCACCAGGAAGAAGAGGTGGATAAAATTTGAAGACTTCAAAATACCTCACCTCCCCCCTGCACAGTGTTCCAAAACTACCCCGTAGGCAAAAATCGCTTGGCTTCTCAACCACGTGGGAACTGCATCGATATTACCTTTTTTTGCCCTCTTGCATCTGACAACATTATTGTTTGACAAAAAGCCGCACCTTTCCGATGCCTCCATCCTGGGGAGCTCCTCCTACAATGTCCGTGGTAGTTGGCTGAGAGAAATGACCTGCTGTCACCGCATATCCTGAGCAGGAGATGGGGTGGGATGGGAGAGGAGAGAGAAAATAAATAAATAAATAAATAAACCATCACAGAAGGAAAAAGTCTGAGAAACAGAGTCAGCCAGCTGGATCATGTTCATTGGGTTTCACTGCTCCCCTGGGCTACGCATTGTTAGTGCTCAACAACTGCTCTGCCTCAGGTTGTGCCAACATTCAGCTCAAGAGCTCACGGAGGTGGAAAATAACAGCATGCCCTCCAATACTCTTCCAAAAGCTGAGAGAAGAAAAGTGCGTGTGGAGCTTGGTGAGGGACACACGAAGCAGGTACGGGGAGTGTACGGTAATGGCAGAGGTTTGGTAATGGCAAGTCCAGAAAGGGAAGTGGTAAGTCAGGCACACAGAAACAGAGCAAAGAAACCACATCATTGCAGAGAAAGTGTCACATCAGCTAGACAGAAGTATCCTTCTTTGGCTAAAATCACTGCTCAGGAAGCCTTGGAAAATTATGTGCCTTTTTGGTTGGGGGGTAGGGGGAAGCAAAGGACAGTAGGCAAAGAGGTCAGAGAAGTTAATGGCTTAAAAAGATTTTTGTTTAGGCAAGAAAAAAAGGGAAGATAGATCAAAGAAGGAGTGTACTTGAAGGAAGGAGATCAAAGATTCAGCCATATTTGATATATTAAAATGATACATAATAAGTAAAGAAGAGTGCTTTCCTTCCAAGGCCGTCTTGTATTTGCCTCGCTCTTCTGCTGTAAATTATGAGACTCTTGTCTACATAGTAAACACTATAATTCAGGTCTATCAGTGACAGAACCTATTTATGTCCTTAAATATGTATATATACACTCCTCATTTAGCTATCGCCAAGCAGCATCTTCCAAGAGTTATTTTTTTAAAGACTAAAGGTTAAAGGGAAAAAGAGAAGTCAGTGCAAGTCTTTGGTTAAACAATACCAAACTACTGTTTGCAATGCCTTCTAGTTCTCAACAGTCTTAGGCACTGGGGCGTAGGTGGAAGCCTTTAAATTAAGTTTATTTGGGATATTAGCTGGTTTTAGAGCAAGTAAAACCAACTGACTTAAAGATGTACTCAAACCTATAGCCAATCCTTTAACAACCTCCTTTTGTTGCCAATGACTTGCTTACATAGTGCTATTTTTGTTGAAATAAATTTGTTTCTGCAATATATATTCTGTAATTATGTGTTGCACCCATTTTAAAGACAGGTGTAAACAGACACACAGTCTAACCAATGACAAAAAGTTTGTCCATCACAGGGCAAGAGCAGGAATGTAGGAGGCCCACTACCATCCAACCTGCTCTTCAGTCAAAATGCATTTTCTATATTAGCCAAAAAAATCACAGCAAAGTTTTTTTAAAACAAGCAAACAAAAATGGAATATTCTGGCTGCTTCTTTGCTTCTATTTCTTTCCAGTTACGTAACCCTTTAATTCAGACGTTCTTCCTTTCACGCTTTTCATAAAAATACTCTACACCACCAAAAAAAAAATCAGTGTCAACTTTATAGCGTCAAGACCTTGAAATGTGTTGTTGGACTAATCCATTCTCACAGTGAGCACCAGAGAGCTGCTTACCAAGGTACGTGTACCGCCTGGCTATCACAGCATCATCATTCAGCTTGTAATACGTGTTGTCAGTGAGATTCAGTACTTTGACAGTTCCTGTCCAATAATAAGATCCCGGTGCCCCCATGATGACCAGCTCCTAAAACAGGAAAAACAGAAGGGTGTGGGGGAAAGGATGGGGAAAAAATTGAACAATCAAAACTGGACAAAAATTCATGCTTTACATAGTAATGGAGAAGAGACAGGATACTAACTTAAAACACCAATTATAAGCCCATCTATAACAATCTCCATTCTGTTTGTATGGAGACAATATCCTTCTTCCCAAATATGGAGGTCACCGCACTTCCTAGGGACACAGTCTCTCCTTGTATGGCTCACTTCTGCTCAGCTATTCTGCCGCTTCAATAAGAGACCTTCCTCAGCCTTACTAACCATCAGTCCTCCCAAGAGTCTCTCTCCACCTGCTGCCTTTTCCAAACATCTTCCAGAAGACCTGAAGATCTCCACCAAGTGACAGAAGCGCCCGGCCCACCCAGACCCACCACTCAGCTGCAGACTGTGCCTCAATGCTGGCTAACATGCTATACCAACCAGGCACGAAGGATACAGCATAAAGGATTTTGATTTTACAACTATGAAGCTAAAGAGCTGCTATGCACTCACCAAGCAGGGTGTGTGTTATGCCATGGTTGGAACATTTTGCCTTGCTCTGTCCTCAGATATACTCTGCTCTTCAAGAGATAACCTGGCTATAGTTCATTACAGACACCAAACATGATTCAGGATTTTAAAAGACTAGAAATCAGGCAAAGTTTGATCCGTCATCCAAAGCATGGATAATCATGGATAATGCTTTTGAATCAAAGTCAAAGGTACATTCAGATACAAGAGAGATTGCAAAAATGTTGCCCCAAAGCATCCAGCACCCTTGTGGGGAAACCTTACTCCTGGGATGTGGTTTTAAATACCTCCAGCAAGGGCCCAAATTAAGCCTGGGAAGTATTAAGCCTAGGTAAGTTCTCCATCCCTGAAGAAGACACAAGGTCAGCTGCTTTGCCTCACATCTCCATTCAGCGAACTCCATCCTTGTGCAAAAACACTCCCACGCCTGGGATCCCTTTGGGTGACCAGTTCCAATCGGGGGAGATGTTAAACAAGGGATTTTCCTAATAAGACTACAGGGACAGGACTACAAACCCAACCACAGAGCAGGACGTACTTGGCAACAGCTTTTTTCCTCGGGAGGGGCCGTGCCCTTGAGGTCAAGGGATCATTTACCAGCAGGAACAACTACCATTAGCAATGCCAAATATACGGTAGGGGCTTGCCTCTTTGACCCAAAAAGCCATTTATCTGCATTTCCTGCTCAGTAAGCTGCCATTGGGCTGAAGCAATGAAAGTTCAGAGATATCTTTTGAACTAGGGTAGCAAAGGAGGATTTGATTTAAAGCATGGGAAAACAGAAACAAGCTGGAGAAAGCAGACAAGCCAGGAAACAGCTGCTGCTGGCTGAACATCCAGTTATCAGACAGTGCCACTGTGGCAACGTCGCCTGCCATCCCAGATTACTCAGAAATCACCTTCTGCCATTTCAGAGAGGACACCTTTATTCTGCTTAAATCAGCCTAGATATAAATTCTGCAGATCAGCGCATATATAATTAGAAGTGAGTACATACTTGACATGACAGCAACAAGGAGCCTGACACTGAAAAAGCCTTTTTTTTTCCCTTTAAAAAAACAAAACAAAAAACACACAAAAAACACACAAACAAAAAACCCCATCCCTGAAACATTACCGAAAACTATCAATACATAGATAAGGGAACAAATTCATCCTTGACATAACTAAAACATGGCTGATAGACTTCTGTCCAGGAAAGAATATGGTCTGGTATTTAGAACATCTCCAGTGCATATATTTTACCATGCTATTTTTTCCTCCATCTTTTTAAAATAAAGAACTCAAGCAGAACTGAAAAAAAAAGTGTTTATCTTATGTATGTATATCTTTGTGCATGTGTATATTCACATAGATACATATATCCACACATACATAAATAAAACTATTCAGGGAGGACTGTTTTACATCATTACTTAAAGAGTTAACATTAGACACAGAAATATCTCTATGCAAGTTTTAGGATGTACACAATAAAACTATTTCCTGAGAACGTTTCCCAGAGTCAATTCGTTCATTCTTGTCCACAGACCTTGAGACAAACATGCATGTACTTATGAACCGCTGGGCAGGTGCTGTGCAAGATGCCAGCACCATGGAAGCCAGACGCTTGCTGGCAGGAAGGGACCACGTTCAGCGCTCAGCCTGCTGTCCAAGCTGTGCTCAGGGCTCCCCTCCTGCGGCATGCAACAGGAGAGCCTCTTACCAACCCCATCCCTTCCATGCGTGTGCCCCTGCTCACCTCAGTGAAGAAGCCTGCAATCCCCGCCTGGCATGAGCCGTGCTCCTCCCCATACTTCTTCTTGTATTCTGGATGGAAGAAGGGAACAAAACAAACTGCGGTCATCCCTGGCATGGCACATGCTCTCCACCTGAGCCGTCGGCATTGCTGCATGCGCAGCCTTGAGGGACACCAGCACGCGGAGCTCACAAGGTTTACTGATGGATCTGCCACGGATGTGCACCATGGCAGCATCCTCACCCACATCATGGGGAAAGCGAGGGTCCTGAAACCTGGGGGGGGACATCCAGTGTGCTGTCTAGGGAGCTGCTAACCGAGCAGTATCACAGTAACGTGATGACACCAGCAGCAGCAGCATCACCCTAGTAAAGGTGCATTAGCAGATGCCCCCACCTCCAGTGGGTAGACCCATGCAGCTGGGAAGGAGGGGAGCAAAAGGCAATGCCCACGCCTGCATGCCACCGACCCTGCGCCAGGAGGTTTAACCCCCCAGGCTTGTCACTGCCTCAGAGAAATTCCCCCCTACAATGACAGTCACCAAAGTCCCCGTAAACATTTCTGGTGGAGGGATGCTTTGGGACACTGACCCCAGAAGGGAGGCAGTGAGTGAGGAGACGGCACTGTATATTTAAGTGATCACACAACAGTCTTATTCCAGGGATGCTCAGGTCTGCTGCTTTTCATGGCCACCTGCTCAGAGCTCCCAGTTCACAAGGGATCCAACCAGCGTCACTATAGGTTTTGTTTCTGTATTTTATGTAGCAATTATTTCCCCTATCAAACTGAGGAATTTTTACCTTATCTTTTTGCAGAAGAGGAAAAAATATTTTTAGAAATACATTCAGTTCAGGGCAGTGGGGAGGAAGAAAAAAGAAAAAAAAAGAAAAATCACTTTCCACCCTGCCTTAATCCAAACATTTTTCAGTTTAAGAGCATCTGAAACCTAGAGCTGGATCAGAACCTTTGCAGGCTTTTTCCAGAGCATTATTTTCAAATATTTACCATACTAATGAGTGCCCAACTTCAGCATATTGCCACTTCCACTACATTACAGTAATTCAGGCTCCAAAAACATTTACCGTATAGCCTGATAATTAGGATTTTTTTTTTTAAGCAAGCACCATTAACTCATTTCTATGATAAAAATTTTAATGAAATCAATGAGTAAATTGCCTCTTTGGAACCAAGCAAGTTCTTTATGAGTTGCATATTATCTTATTGAAGATCAAAAGGAATTAATTATAAACTGCTGCCTTCACACAGAATTTTTTTCAAAACATTGTATGTATATATACACACACACACACAGACACACCGTTCTTCCTTTATGTATTATATATAGGCTTTTCCTAACATCTTAAAGATGCTTAGATTTTAAGGAATTTGCTGAGGTCATACCAGTTGCACAGGAAGAGGTTTAATTGGAAAGACCATGCAGAACAGTGACTTGATCCACAAATTACAGCCCAAATGCCTAATGCCCTTTGCCGAGGCAGGGTCCTGCCAAAGCAGATGCGTGTCCCAGCTGACCAGGAAGGCCAGAAGCACACTTGGGTTTCCTAGTAGGAATGCACAATAACAATGCCACTAAGAAATGAAGCCCATACTTGCTCATGGCTATTCAGAACATGCTGGGGCTCTGAATCACTAGCTGTCCACATACAGTCTTTCACAGAGCCAGGCACTCCTTGCTTGGGAAAAAAAATAATATTTATTGATATGAAACTTTTTTATTCAGAGAGCCAAGGAAATGAGGATTCTCTCTCTGGCATTTCCTGAATAATGCTGTTGCATGTCCTAAAGGCCTGGCCTTCGCTATGCCTGGATTCCCACCCTTGCATAGGATGAAATGCAGCAAGTTCCACATCCATCCCATTCAGATGCTTTCACTTCCAGTCAAGGCCTTCCCTTTACATGATGTACTGAAGTATGAACAGACCTTGCCTCTTCCCAATTTTGCACTTGACCTACTGTAATTCGAAACACAATGCCACTAGCCACTGTGGTCCTGGAGGGCAATGGAGTAGCCTTTGGCCTTACTTGCCAAACTTGATGGGAGGCTTTTGTAACGCCAGAGCTCAAGGCTTTAGAGACTGCCTTCTTAAATCCTGCTTTACAGGATTTTTATTTTTTTTTTTTGATGGAGGGCTAGAAGGGCTCAGGGTGATGCTCAGGCAGCACAAGCGAGCACCATGCCCTCCCTGAAAAAGCCAGCCCAGGGCCACACACAGCCATGGCCAACCTGGCCTGCCACCGACACCACAGCGCCCATCTCTTTAGGCACTCAGGGCCACAGTCCCTGCTAGATCCTACTTGTGACCTAGGTCAGGGCACAGCCTCTTAAAAGCCAAATGGGCCCTCATCTGGGACTTGAGAAGACGACTTCTTATGCATATATTTCTTTTGAGAGCAAGCCTTGATGGCCCTCTGTGTCAGGCCCATAATCAACTGCTGCAAGTCAGCCCGCTGACAATTTGATGGATTTAAAAATGTTGTATTTCCCTATAAAATTGTATTATGTTTGGCTCACAGTTTCTTTAAGTGTCACCTTCAAAAAACACACAGCTCAATTTGCTTTAAAATAAAAGAGGAAAATTGCCATATGATATTTAACTTGCACAGTGAAAGTCGCAGGTCAGATGAATAACAACATAAGCAGGGGGATGCCTCAGCACAGGATGGGAGGCAAATAAAAAGCTTGGGTTTTATTTTGGATTTTCATATTTCTTCTTCTCTTCTATAAACAGCTTTTCCAGCACTTTTTTCCCCCCCATGATTCAGCAACACATAAAAGCCTCAAACAAAATGGCAGCTTCCCCAGCCATCAGAGTTTTGCCGTAGACTTGGGTGAGGCTTGAACGCCTCCGAACCATCGTCCCGCATAACACCAGCTGCCTGAGAGGCCCCATCCACATGCACCTGCGGGTACAAGTGATCCAGCTCGCACAAGCTGTCCCCTGAATTCAGCTGCAAATTAAAACCAAGGGCATGCAAAACCGTAGGAGGATGGCGGAAGGCATGGTAGCAGCTTTAGCAATGGAACAAGGCAGCTATTCAAGGGTGGTAGATGGATTCATAGTTTCAGGTGGCTGTGTTTAACATGCAAAATTACTTCATTTCTTAGGGTAAACAGAGTATTTTCTTCTGATAAAACAATATAAACACAAAAATTAAACCATTTTTCCAATCAAGTCAAAAACTTGTTGAATTCACAGCCTTGTTTTACTATAATATAGCTTTGCCTACTTTAAAAAAAAAAGACACAAAATCCAGATCAGGGAGTAACTTGAAACAAAAGCCTCAACATCAAAGAACACAACACAGCTGATTTTCATCAGCAATACACATATTAGAAAAGGAACAGAAATGCAGACATTGTTTTCATTGCCTGACAATGAAAAATCAATTATTCTTTAAATGAACCCGATTATTATTAACTGCAATGCGTAAGGAATGGGAAAGATTTGGTGGTTTAAATGGTTATGTAATAAGCTGAGTTGGTATATCCATGGAAGGTCATATTTTCACAGAGACTGTTCACAGCTTTCTGTGATGTTCAGTGTTTTTTAAGTAAATTCTATTGGCAATACTGTCTGCTTGAACTAATGGCCCTACATTTCACTTAAATAACTAGTTACATTGTGGTTGTAGCAGTGAATAGATGGGATTGCAGCACTTCAATTAAATTCAGAGTTTGGATATAATCAGTGCTTCTGTGAACTGAAGACATCAAAACATTTTGACTTGAAAAAATACCGGACAATACTTCTCAGGAAAAAAATAAAGCTTACAGAAAAAGAATAGATTCATTACAGTAGTGCGGCATGACATATAGCAATGATGCAAAGCAATGACCATCCTTCCTCCCTACAGGTATCAATATTCCATCTCATCATTATGAGGTCTAAGCATGTCACACATACTAATTAACCTCTGAGATAGAAAACAGCTTTAGTGACATTTTGGAAGAAGAAATGGAAGCACAAAGGCCACAGATATTGAGGCTATTTGAGCATTTAAACCTCCACTGACAGAGGGGAGAAATCAGCACCACATTTTGGGGGCATCCAGACGGACACAGTCCTCCCCAGGGAGCCAGCAGCCCAGCCCAGATGGACACTGAGCTCTTGGTCTCCAGCATAACCCTTTCAGCACAAAACTCCCCTCCTCATCAGCCCACCTAACTCCCACCTGCCTGCAGCTCCCCCCATCCTTTCCCACAGGCTGAGTAGGTCTCCTTCTCCCTATGCACCCATGGTCACAGCTCAGAGCAGCCCCCCACATCCTAGATCATCTTATCCCAGCCCCACAGACTTCTGCCTCCTCCCTAGAGCAGGTCTGCTTCTGCTAAGCAGTGGATGAGCCCAAAAGGCATGAAAACCAAGATTGCTTCTACCTCCCGCCCACTTCAGTGCATAGCAGTGAGACGTGTCGCTTGTATGACACTGCCATCCATCCATTCACCCATTAATGCAGTGAAACGATCAACCAGCAAGAAACTGTGCAGTTACTGTGTCAGCTCACAGCTCTTGCACACCTGAATAGCAACATTTGCATGAGGTTTAGATATGGCATACAGTGGATTCGGTAGTTTCCGCATAGCTCCAAGGCAATAACTGCTGTCATGAACAGATTCGTTGTTTTTACACTTCTTTATTGTTCTTTCTCATCTGCCCACAGACTGCTGTGCACCCCTAATTATACAGACCGCAAGCCACTAAACTAACTGCTGCCGCAGCAGCTGATAGCAAAGCAATAAGATGAAGCTGAGTCTGGAAGAGGTGGCTACCTCTGCAGCTTTGAATATGTGCCACAAATAAATACATTAAGCAAAAAAGACAAGAAGATGGTAGTGGTTTGTAGCCATGAAGATCTCAGGTTATAAGAAAAGTAAGGCTGAGGAAGAAGTAATGGAATAAAACAATTGGCTATACAAAAAAACAACAGGATAAGCTGTGGTGTGTGACAACTCTGAAAGCAAATGCTCAACTTCTCCAAGCAAACCTCTCAAAGTCTCTAAGCAAACTTCAATGAAGTAACATAGCATAAGCTTCACAGGATTTTATTGCACTGTATCTACCATCTTCACAGATGGAAGCCAAGTGGACAGTTACAGTAAACTATCATTTGCATGGGAAGCCTCTTCCTTCCTATTGGACAGTGTTTAACTACACTAGGAAAACAGTAGTAATCTTTCTGACCTAGCATTGTGGTATTGGGTTTGCACCACAAAGAAGGGATGTTTTGATGGCTTCCAGAAAACCAAATGTGGTCTGGACCCTGTGAGAAAACTTGCTTATGCCTTTGGAGGCAAGGCACGTGAGTATGTGCTGTTCCCTTATTTACTAACCAAAGGGTCCATCAATCTTCCCCACCTCCACCACCAACTCCTACCACAGAGGAGTAGGAAGCCATCCCAGCTCTCCCCGTAAGCTGAGCTGCCTCTCACAGTAGACATGGCCACCCTTCTTTGCAAACTGAATGCGTCAGGGCAGGCATGAAGAGGCAGCTTCCTTTTTTTTTTTGAAGGCCATTAAAACTACAGGAAAAATAAGTGAAAGCACTGCCTGGAAGACCATGGCTCCATACACCAGCTATACCACAAAGGACATCCAGCTCATAAACCAGATTAGTTCCTACTCAGAAAGGCTGCATTTAACTATTAGGCTTGCTGCTGTTCTCATTAGCTCTCAATCACTTCCAGACTTCTGTCAGCCCCTTCAGGGAAGCCGGACAAGAGTAAGATGGATTGAGGCTACTATGTTGTTGCACCACTACCATCCAGTCAGGAAATATCCATTTCCTCCTTTGTCTTTAATTATTAAGCCTGCTTTATGTCGAGAGAAAACATACCGTATGCATTAAGTACATCTGTCCCAAGGTCAGACTCCTCTCCCTTTCTGGCACAAGACTTTTGTTATACAAGCTAATAATCCATCTCAAGGTGCGCACACACACACACACAGAGATGGATTGAGACTAACGTGCGCTCAACTGGCCTGCACCCTTAGCCAGTTGGGCGAGAGCCAGCTCTGGTTGTGGACCATGCAGACACAACAGCCGCTCATGAGGTTTATTGCCCTAGCTGTACTAACGATGGGGCTTCTGGAAACGAGCACGTGACTGCCTGCACCCATTCACGCATGGCAAGTCCTGGAGAAGGCCAAGACAGCGGAACCTTGGCAGGTGGAGGCGCACTCCCTGGTGCAGGTTTTGCAGCCGCAGGTCTGGCAGCCTCCCAGCAATGGCCACAGAGGCTCTTGGTGTAGCGGCACTTCAGCTTCATTACACACCACGTTCATTATCACTGTCAGACTCACTGCTTCTCCCCTTTGGGCTGCTCCTCGGTGTCAGTGGAGGAGAATTTCTTTTCTTTCATTTTCTGGAAGGAGCAGAAAAGTTACAAGATGACTGCAACCTTATTTCACAGCAAACCTCAAACAACGAATCCCTCTGCATGACATACCACGGCTATCTCTCTTTGAGCCTGTTTTATTGAAACCTAAAAGATCCAGGACTAAACAAATGCAGCCATCCCTTGTGATACTTTGTGATTTCATGTCTGATGTGGGGGGAGAAAAATCAGTCCCAAACCTCCAATTTTCACTCTAGCACGGAGTGAAATTAAGCCAACATCGTACTGCACCAGCCCTGCCAACTTTCCACTGGCTGCTCTGCGTGTACTAGGCCCACACATTTCTATTTTCTAGCAATTCCTGGCAAATATCCTGTCAGATTAGCAGCAGTTTTACTCCGAAGACATGACGCACAAACACACAAGCGGTTTGTCTCTTCCAGAAACAACCTCCCCGCCACAGCTTCAGGCAAGCCACTTTTAAGGCGGTGCAGGAGCGGTGACACAGGCTCAAAGGATCCCCCCAGCAGCGTACCCCCATGTGCGTGTTGACCATAAAGTTATAATCAGATGATTTGCAGTGCATTACCTCAGCATGAGGCCTTATCCTGATTTTGCTCACAGGAACAAGGGGGGAAAAAAAACAAACACAAAAGGATGGTGCTCATGACAGGAAGGCTTACAAAGTTTACTTGTATTCTACTGCACCGCAGCTGGAATGGCTGGGTCAAGAGACTCAAAACTCCTCACATTTCAAATAATTACCAATTTCCGTACTGAGAAATGCTCAACGCAGGAGTGCGTGCCGTGTTCAGAAGGTGCATGGGTTTGTGGAGGCAGCTCCCTGAGGAAAGCCCGGAGGGACGTAAGGAGCCACCGCCTCAGGAGAAAGAGTGGGCATAGACTAGACCCAGTTCTGTCACAGAGCTGGCTTCACAGGCTGCCAATATGGGACATCGCCACTTGCCAGCAGCAGAGAAACTTGCCGGGACATCCACCGCCTTATCCCTCTCACACTAATGTTAGCAGCAAGTCTGCTGCTGGCTGCTGCCAACTTTGGATGGGGGGAAATTAATAAAAGCAAATAAAAAAATAAAATCAGAGGTCTTGTCTACAGCAAACCCTACTGTGTCTTGGCCTCCGAACTCCCAAGCTTTCTCAGGCTCCTACAGGCGAGAGGGGAAAGACGGTGCCCAGGACAGACAGGAGAAACCTAAAAGGCGTTTTCCCCAAAAATGTTTCTCTGAAGGCCAAGAAAACTTAGGAGATACCCTATCTTCTTCCTAACAATAACATTAATGCCTCTGGTTTAGTTAATTGCTCTTGGCAGAGGAAACACTGTCTTCTGAAGTCTTTAGGAAAGGAAGGAAACACGATACAAGAGTCTCACATGCATCAGAGAACTAGAAAATTAAAACATTGACACTTGGGACTTAGAACACAACCAACAGGTGCAGCCACCCACTGGTCAGAGCTAGAGCCCTCCCTCTCCATGCACCCCAAACCCAGACCTTTGGAGGATCCAAAGGGGGACGAAGATACCTTACAGCACCCAAAACAGAGCAGCAGTTTAATATAAACTGCTGCAGAAGTTCTATCCAAATCCACAAAGCGTTAAGCAGTCCTTTTTCCACCTCTAGTCCTCCGATAGGTCACAACACAAAAATGAAAGTGTTTCCATAAGACGGGCAAATTGGTTCCCGATTGCAATGTAATTCAAGATTTTTTACTCTGTGCCACAGCAGAGCATGAGATGCCAAGCTCAGATCAATATCTACTGATTATTCACGCAAGGGAAAAGAGAGCTCCTGTGTCAAAAATACAGTTTAGAAACATATTATTCCTCTAGTAAAGTGCAACCATGCACACTAAATTACAACACCCATTCAGTCATTGTGCTACTCTCCCAACTTCATCCAAAACCCAACTGCTGCCCCAGCTGTGCCACAAGGCAGCTGTTTGTTACCAACAAGAAAAAAAAAAAGAAAAGAAAGAAAAAGAAGAAAGAAAAATATCAGTAGTGAGGGTTACTGTGGATGGTTTTGGAAATAAAAGGGAAAACACAGCAGCTGTAAAATGAGAACACGAGGGAGGGGAGCCCCGCTCCCAGCCCCCACACTCCTTACCTTCATAGCAGGGCAAGAGCTTCCTCCCGTTGGGCTGCAGGTTGGGGGGAATAATGTTGCAAAAGCCATGGGGCAGGATGTACTCTGTCTCATAGTAGATGTTTTTCCAGCGGTGCGCACATGCCTAAACAGATCATATCACATGCGTTATTGACCCAGAGTCACAGGAAAACCCTCCAACCAAGGCAGAGCATGCATGAACAGGAGCTCGAAGCATCACCTTCTCCCCCATGACCCCATCATCCTCTCCTTACATCCCCACTCTTTCTAGGTAAAGTATCTTCTCACTGCTGTCTTCTGTAACTCATGACACTGGCCTGACCTGGCAGCTCAGATCTCAGCCTTCACGTGTGCACGACTAGGAAAACAGCAGGTCTCAAAGCAAGACAGAGCCTATGCTGGAGGTTTCAAAATCTCTCACTGTGTAAGAATCCTCACAGCCAGTGAAGCTTTTCTAACTAAAGACGCACTAACAGAACCCAGCCAAGCCAGAAGAGGGGGAAGGAACAAAGACATTGAGAACACACATAAAAGGGTCAGAACGGATGCTAAGAGTCAGAAGGTTACTAAGACCATATTAGAAGGTTACCCCACCAGACGATGCATGTGTGAGTCAAAGGTTTGTCTCGCTGGGAAAGGCAGCTTTGTTTCTGGTGACAGAAGTGCTGGGCCTTGCTTAGTAGTAATGAATTTAAGTGAAAATACCAGAGATTTCATGTCAACCAGAGCAGCAACATCAATCAAGGTGCAGATGAGCTACAGAGATCAGGGTGTCTTTCCCTTCATAGTGAAAAATAAGATCACCCTGCAAAACAGAGCTAAACCAGTCTCACCAGGACACTTGCTCAGTACAACTGCCACACACAGGCATACATACAAGCAATGTGGAGCCTGGTTCACACCTTCTCAGAACCCATTTGCTCCAAAAATTAACACTGCATTGCTACCAGACAAGCCACAAGTTGCCTTATGCTCAGGGGTTACTTGGAATAAAAGGAAATGAAATGTGAAACAGCAAGGGCTTTGAACTTGAGCACATGCTGGGCCATCTCTCCAGCTGATCCAAGTCACTCAAGTCAGTGTAGATGTGTCAATGTATACCATTTAAGGCTTGGTCCCATGCAAACAGAGCAGCCTCTATGCTACAAATCATCTGCTCATACTTTCAACTTTTCCTGGAAACTTTGCGCCAGCCCCCTTCAAGATCCCCACGTTTGACCCTATCCTCCCCAGATGAGACACCCTCTGTCTTCTTCCCTTTGTGCCACCCCATTTTTCTACCTCAGCATCTCAGAGCTGCCCATAGAGCATCTCATCATCAGAAAATACATCTATGGCACAGTTGTGTCACCTATCCAGTAAAGGACCTGCGAAGTATATCAGTCACTGGGAAGCTCAAAATTCAATCCAGCCATCAACACGTGCCCCTTCCCATATACTTAACCTCAGAAAGACATAAAAGGGTAATACTACTCATTTTTTAAACTGAAACAGAGCAAAACCTGTTGTGCAAAAGCCTCCTCTGGTGTTAGCAGTGCTGCTTGATATTTATCGCTTTCCTAACTTCCAGTACTCAAGGAGAAACATATCTCCTAAAGATGGCTATCACAGAGGGATAACAGCTCTGGGGGCCATGGAAAGCTCTGCACCACCCTGTGTGGTGCAGGCTGCCACCCATGACACAAAGGATGTTTCTGATAGCATCTGCTTGACAGCCAAATGCACATGAGAAGTCCCGTAAAGAGCAGCTTTGGGGACTCCCTTACGTGCTTCAAGGAAGCCCAGTTATGATTTTAATCCCCATGTACCACTTATTCAAAATTCAACAGCAACAAAAACCAGCACGTGAAATGCACATTTTCAGAGTAACCAGGAAATAGTTTCTCTCCCGACAGATCTGTGCTGGGAGCGCAAATAAACGCATGCACAGGCCATTTAAAGATGGTACCATAAAGACACGTACCATTAAAGCAACAGTCAAGCCAATGTCAACTCCAGATATAAACTCAAACGGAAACAGACAAAGAGCATTTTTTTAAAATTATGGAAAGATAAATAAAGGATTGTGATATTGTAAATTCCTTGACATTTTATAAATCAGAAACTACAAGGGACTCACATAAATTAACCTACCAATCTCCCAGAGGATCACAAACGACAGAGTTGGGGAGAGCAGCAGCATTTCATCACAAGCAGAAGGCTTTGCTTAGGAGTGAGGTGCAGAGGCCAAGAAAGATAGAACAATATAAGGAGGAAAAAACGGATCTGCTGCATAAGAAGTACGTTCAAAATCAACTGGAGGCTATGGGCTCATTTGAGCAATTCTGGGCACACTTACCTAATCTCTTTGAGTTTGGGTTTTGATTTTAATGATCACTTTTCCATACCTTCAGCATGCTGTGTAATCAGGCACACTACAGTTTACCACTAATTGCCTGAGCATGCGGACAGCTCGTAACTGTAGCTCCAAGAGATGCGCTCCACCTCAGTTATCTCAGCAGGGGCTTCCCCAGACTCCCCCACACCACAGCTGCAGAATTTTACATTTTCCCAATGGACAGGAGTTCAGCAGCTCCTCTTCCTCCCTGAAACTCATTTCTCTGCAGCCAGGCAACCAGCACATTTGTCTCCCTGCCATGGCAAAGCTCATCCACAGCTGGTTTTGATTCTCCTGCCTTCCCAAAAATATTTAGTTGGATTACAGTACGCAATCCCTGCATTATTCAACATTGCTGAGGCAAGGTGATGTGCTACCAAAGGTGGCTCCCGCCTTCCTTCTTTGATGGCACATGTCTGAAGAGGTCTTGGGAACAGAGATGAGTCACCTGAATTTGATGCTGTGGAAAAGGTTGTTCTGTGGTGGTTTTTTTTCCTAAGTTGATTGCAAAAAACTGACAGTTTATACACCCTTTTTTAGATGCAAGCTACAGGCGGCCCCTGGTGCAAAGAGGAAGCCATCCGCACGCTTTGGTGCTCAGCAGCTGCTGCTGGGGCACAGGCTATGGCTCTACCACAGAACAGGGAAGAAAGGATGCACACCCTTGAAGCAAAATAAAACGCTTCTGGGAGAAGCACACAGAAGTCTCTATTGATGCAGACACTGCATTACCACAGTATAGCGGTAATTTATGTGAGTCCCTTGTAGTTTCTGATTTATAAAATGTCAAGGAATTTACAATATCACAATCCTTTATTTATCTTTCCATAATTTTAAAAAAATGCTCTTTGTCTGTTTCCGTTTGAGTTTATATCTGGAGTTGACATTGGCTTGACTGTTGCTTTAATGGTACGTGTCTTTATGGTACCATCTTTAAATGGCCTGTGCATGCGTTTATTTGCGCTCCCAGCACAGATCTGTCGGGAGAGAAACTATTTCCTGGTTACTCTGAAAATGTGCATTTCACGTGCTGGTTTTTGTTGCTGTTGAATTTTGAATGAGTGGTACAATTAAAACAATTGTACAATTAAAACTAGGCCATTTCAAACTGCAGCCACTTTGCTCTTTTACATATTGAACACCAGCCACAGGCTTTGCACAGTAGGAAAAGCCACACCAGACGCCCAGGCTTCACTTCAGAGGCCAAGTGCCCCACCTGAACACACGGTCCTTATAGAGCCCTCTGCTGACTCCTGAAGTCAGAGTCCGAATTGACTTTGAACATGCTACTTTCAGACCACTTCTCTTTTGCTCTTCCCTAGGACAACTTTGGCTTTGCTGCAGTGATGGTTCTTTTGGGGTTGTTTTGGGTTTTTTTGTTGTTGTTGTGGTTTTTTGTTTGTTTTATTTGTTTGGTTGGGTTTTTTTTTTGGGGGGGGGGGG
>VZTV01060002.1:56366-92775 GCA_013400875.1 Anhinga rufa
AAATTACACCTGTGTTTTCCGGCATAAGTCCCCCAGGTGTGAAAAAGAAGCAGCAACCTTCGTGGCTAAGTAAAAGCTGAACATAATCACTCTAATATTTTACTAGTTAGACTAGCTGACAGCAAAAATAATCAGTCAGCGATGAGCAAGGACAAAGGCAGGAAGGTAGTCTCCTCCAGTGGGTGAGACAAGGGTGACAGGTCACCCTGCAGGAGAAGCGGTGGGAGTCATGTGCTGGAACACCCTTGGGACCACAGAGCCCATCCTTTTATTACTCTGTAAAAAGTGATAAATTTTATGACTCATGAGAAATCATGTTTAGATCCCTCTTGAGGATCAAGAGCAGGATCTCGGAGAAGAAACGCTCCCTCAGAGGTAATTGGGAGTTTCATTCGTTGCTGTCAGCCTTCACCTCGGCTATTTAATTCCATGTGCTCCTCTCATCCATGATGAGGTGTGCTGGGAGAAGCAGAGCAGATCCTGGGAAACACAGGAGCAGAGGAGCCAGGAATCCGATATGGCGGGAGCTGCTTCTTCCAGCAGGCAGCTGGAGAGAGGCGGCCAGGCCCAGTACCTCTTGCACAGGCACATTCTGGGTGCGTTTGGCACGTGGTGGTTCCTGGGGAATTTCCTTCTGACGACGGCAGCGGGCTCCAGGATGGCGGGGCTCCTTGAAAGCCGGTGTGGGAGAACGCTGTTGCAGGTTGGGTCACGTTTCAGTACCAGAAGCTCTCGGCAAAAGTTAATTGTTTTCTGCAAAGGGTTCGCGCTGGCTGTGGCCATCAGGCTGCGTGTTTGGGAATTTTACGGTAAGCTGTTTCATGATATCCACGTGGTTCTTTGAAGAACATAGCCTATTTCTGCAGGGGAGCATCCTCGTCAGGCAAACAGATTGCTCATAAGCATGGCCCTTGAGCATCACCCTCAGAGCGAGGGTTGCTGTTTAGAAACTGCCCTTTTTGACATCGACCGTGATGCCAGAAAGTGAATGTTAGTGTAGAAATATTCCAGGGACAAGTTTCATAGAGAAGTAATAACTACAGAATTTTGTGGTGAAAAAAAAATCCTTGGAGGAAGGGAGGTTTCCAGTCCTCAAGGTATTTTATATTTGCTGCGTAAAGCCTAGTGGCGTGATTATTTAATGCTCTTGTTCAAGGTGGCTTGTAAAAAAGTTGGGGTAGCGCAAGTCTCCTCTTCTTCATGTAATCATGTCCAGGGTTATGGAGAAGTGAACGTTCTCCAGTCTTAAATCTAAGGGGCACAGTGCTCAATATCAAATAAAAAGGAAAAGTCACCTATGAATGACTTCAGCCTTTAGTGTATGATCAGACTGAAAGGACTGCTTTGCTCGTTAGAGCACCAAGTGAAAACAACGGGGCATTTACATCATGTTAGCAGGCATATTTATAACATTTAATGAAAAGATTTTCATAGGGGGGTTTATAACTGGGTAATCAATATGGTTAAAAGTGAGCTGATTTAGGCAGAAAGTCAATTTGCCGTGATGAAGCAAATTCCGCAAATGACTTTCAATCCCATTAGCACCACCAAGCTGAATCCTCTGCCTTCTGAAGCACGAAAGTGATGGGGCTTTTCAATTAATTAGCCAGGCACTGAA
Organism: Anhinga rufa; assembly: GCA_013400875.1. Classification (NCBI taxonomy): domain Eukaryota; kingdom Metazoa; phylum Chordata; class Aves; order Suliformes; family Anhingidae; genus Anhinga; species Anhinga rufa. The sequence goes on from VZTV01060002.1 coordinate 57,985, forward strand.
CGATGCTCAGACAGCTCTCTGACAAAGTTAAAGCAAACATAAGCTGACACGCTGGAGGGAGCGACGGGTTCATCCACCTCCAGAGGGAGGAGGGAAGCAAAGCGGCAGAGGAGGTGAATGAAACACTTGTCTCTCGCGTTGTGGAGTGCTCTCGGGAGGACTTAATTCAACTAGAAGTGATACAATACGCAACTGTGTCAGCCCATAAAAAATTTTAGCTCTCCATTCTTGGCAAGGAAGACTGTGCAGAGAAGGGCCAGGAACACCACACTTCCATCCATTTCTTTCTTTTACTGCGCATCCAAATACTGAAGTCATCTCACAACACTTAATCCAACGGGAATTTTGTCAGTCCGAGCAGAAACAGAAACTGCCTGTCTCAATGGTGTAGGTTTAGCTGATAAAATCCCGGCACGCCATTTACGAAAGCAATGGGAAGCATCCAACTGCAGCGACAAGCATGATAGTAATGTACTGTTAAATGAATAAGATGGTAAAAAAAAAAAAGGGCTGAGAACAAGAAATAATGCATTAATTCACGTGCCAACCCTTTGTGAACGTACTATTCAAACTAGGGGTAGCTATATCTGCATTTCTATATCCCTGCTCTTGCTGCTTTAACCTTGATGTTTGCATCACCTAGGGAGGCTCCATACCTGCACCACAGGGCTAATTTGTAGTTTACACCCACCTATATTAATTAAGTACCTAACTGGAATTTAACAAGCTGTATTTTGGCAGGGCTCAGTCTCCAGGTTAGGTTTTAAATTAGAAAAGTTATCTGTAAATTGAGGACCATCAGTGAGACAGCACCCTTGACAATACTTTTTAATTAATAACTTGAATTGTAGAGCTCAGGAAAAAAAAAAAAACAACAAACAAAACCAACACAATAATGTTCTGACTGTGGAAAGAGAAGGAAAATGAACGCCCCGTGTCTGCGTTGCTTACAGATTCAGCTGTGTACAGACCTGGTTCATCAAGACTGACTGTTAACAGTTTCCCTCCAGGAGCCTTCTCCTCCCAAAAGGCTGCTTCGCACAGGATTTTTTTTTTTTTTCCCCAATATATATGTAATTTTGCTCCTGTGCTGCACATACTGAACTCAGAATTGTTTTCCTTATTTTGATCAATACCTTACTTAATTTTAAGACACTCTTTTTGGTATGCTAACCATTTGCCTTTCCTTGCATTTGTATCAAAGCGATGCTGCGGCATTCCTGTGGTATTATTATGGTTGAGGTTTTACCGCCTGTTTTAAGCCAGTCTTCATCCACAAGTAACTCTGCATTTCCACTGACTTCCTGCAGCCACCCATGACTCAGGACTACAGTTGCTTTAAGCTAGTTTGACTGTCTGGCTTGAGCCCCACCTGTTCAGGTGTGGATTTCTCTAACCTGTCCCCATCTCCCTCCTGCTCGCTCTCAGCTTCAGCTGGGGAGCGGCTGCGCCCCTGCGCAGGGACAGGGCTACGTCCCCTTCTCCTGCCCGGGCATCCATCAGTAGGGATGCGCTAACGATGGGAAGGCATCCCATAAACTCATTAATAGAAAGGCTGCTGCCTCTCTCCACCATTATTCATACATTTATGTTAGTATGCACTTAACAAAGGGGTTTTAAGTGAGCTTGTGTTAATGATTTCCCAGCGCGGCTGGGAGACTTGCCCATTCTTCGCATGCATTCTCCATATTTCTCTGGCAAGCGCTCAATACAAGGAGGTTGGTAACTCTGTTTGTAAATCGGGTCTTAGCGATAATACTGCAATTTAGTTTTAGTCAGCTACCACAGCTGTGTGATCTAATCTACCTTCAGACTCAGCTGCAAGAAGCTCAGGAGACCAAACTTCTTTAGTCTTTCAGTGGAAGAGGTGTTTCCCAGACATCTTTTGTAGCTCTTCTTGCATACCAGGTATAGAGCATCCTCTTCAATTCCTCTCCCACTGCGGCTTTGTGCAAAAGATTGATGGTAGTTGCCTCCTCCATTGAAGGAGAGAGAAGAGCACTGCCATCTTTCATTGAGAATGGAAAGGATTTCTCCTCCTTCCTCCTTTCCTTTCAAGCCCTCACCACTGCTGAAGCTGTCAGAGAGAAGGGTGTTGCTTTGTAACAAATACATAAAATGACTAACTACAAAAGACCAATAAATATTAATATATAAACACAAAATAGGATAACTATCACTTATTTTGGATAAAGAGGGAACTCCCCACGTTCGCTTGCCTACCAGAGAATGAGGTAGGAAACGGCTGGATTGAGAGGGATGGAGCTGTTTCCAAAATGACGCCAGTCACACTGAGAGGAGCTTCCTGCATTTAAACATAAAACTTATAATATACAAGATACAATTTACATAGGAAAGATGGGAATGATCTCTTTAGCGAGGCCTGTTGTGATAGTACAAGGGGTAATGGTTTTAAACTAAAAGAGAGTAGATTTAAACTAGATATAAGGAAGAAATGTTTTACAGTGAGGGTGGTAAGACACTGGCCCGGGTTGCCCAGAGAGGTGGGAGATGCCCCATCCCTGGAAACACTCACCGTCAGGTTAATTTTTCTTCACTGTAGCTGGTGCAGTGCTGCGTTTTGGACTTAGTATGAAAATAATGTTGATAACACACTGATGTTTTAGTTGTTGCTCAGCAGTGCTTATACTAGTCAAGGACTTTTCCAGCTCCCCATGCTCTGCCGGGTGCACGAGAAGCCGGGAGGGGAGGGGGCACAGCCAAGAGAGCTGATCCAAACTGGCCAAAGGGATATTTCATATCATCATCCACGTCACGCCCAGTATATTAAGTGGGGGGAGTTGGTGGGGGGAAGCAGCAGTCGCGGCTTGGGGACCGGCAGCGTCAGTTGGTGGGTAGCGAGCAGTTGCGTCACTTGTGGGTTTATTTGTTGTTGTTCTTGGGGTTGTTTCGTTTTTCTTCTTCTTTTTCCTCCTTTTTTCCTGGGCTTCATTTCTCTCTCTCTTGTTATTTTCCTTTTCATTATATTATTATTATTATCATCATCATCATAATCATTATGATCATTACCATTATTACTATTACTATTTTATTTTTGTTATTAAACTGTTCTTATCTCAACCCACGAATTTTCTTGCCTTTGCTCTTCCGATTCTCTCCCCCATCCCACTGCGGTGGGGGAGCGAGCGAGCAGCTGCCTGGACCTTAGTTGCTGACTGGCTAAACCACGACAGATAGGTACATGTTCAAGTTGAGTTCCCACTGGTAAGCTGAATGAGGTGCCTACACTGATCTCCTCACATAATATACGCATTTAATTCCTACTGGTCTGTTCGTCCATTTGGCTGTAGCTAGTTCTCCAGCTGGAGTAAAAAGGGAAGAAGGAAAATTATTCTCTTGCTGGTACTGTTATTTGCTGTTGTTAGCTCTTCAAGCACTGTCTCTAACCTTTCTCATAGAGCTTTGCTAGAGTTTTCCAAAGAGATTGAAAATCAAAAAAAACTTTTATCTGGGCGGAAGACAGAACCAATGCAAATCTTTGGTGATACAGAAGCTGATGATTTAATCAAAAATCATCTTCTCATAGCAATAGCTAAAAGAATAGAGTGGAAAGCCAGAATTTTCAGAGCCTTCTATACAAAAATCAGTTGCCCCTTTTTAAGTACTTAAGGATTTTCTTAAACTGTACTGTTTCAGCAGAAATCCAGTTTATTTAGTGATCCAGCCTCACCATTTTTCTATCCCCTTGAAAATGATGCATTAACATTGGACTTAAACACGTGCCCTGGCTTTCAATATTGGGGCATATCTCAGCCTGATTTATGGTCAATTTGTGCCCAAAGGAAAATGCATCACATAATGTAGAACATATCTCTAAAACATTTATCATATGCCATATACCAGTAACTGAAGGAATTAATCTGAGCCAAGTACAAGAAAAAAAAAAAATCCATCAAGTAAATCTTTCCCATTTGATAAAGGTTGTTTTTTTTTCCTTTCTTTAGTACATCCAGATCTCTGTATTTTCATACTCAAGTAACAGACCTCTACTCAGCAGTCTCTATTCAGCCATGCTATGTGCTTCATTAAGTACGTGCTTAAATATGAGGAATTAAGGGGAACTGAATGGCAGACCTGAAACTAAGCATGTGCTTAGGATGAATCAGGACTCTGGCTAACTTACAGATACACCGCTAACAGCAAGTAGTCATCAGGTTTGGTACCTCTCATTTTCTGACAGCCGTCGTACGTTTGTTTGCACGTGGTTAGAATTACAGCCCTGTTGTATGTATTCATATAGTATGCGTTTAAAAGTGAACACACACACACACACGGTGCAAACCAAACACACACAGGCTCCTTTTGAATTGCTTTTTGTTCACTAGCGTTGGTCTCACCGGTAGACCTGTCACTACCGTTTTTATTTCGCACTGACATCAGTGAGATCGTGCGCTCAGTCACTCAGACTTGATTAAACCTTCTTACCACAGCCCAGGGATCAACTGATCAAAAAGCTTTTATCGCCATAATGAGAGGAGACACACTTTTATTTGGCAATATACTGTAATCAAATCCCCTATGTGATATTTCTTTTGATGTATAGATGTTAGAGTGGCTATAAGGAGGACCTGTGAATAAAAATGCATAAATCCAAAACTAAGCCACGTGGCAATATATTCTAAAAACACATGCAGTGTGACTCAGGTAGTTACCCCTAAAATAGCTGCGCCAGCCCCACGGGGCCTCTCTTAAGGGAAACAATGAAGAAATTCCGTTTCCTTCATCTCCACTGATGGATGCCCATCAGGACCACTGTGAGGACGGGGACAGGCTATCAAGGTACGAGAGCTATGGTTAAGGAAAAGCAAAGCTCCACCAGTGGACAATTCACAGCACCTGAACCTGGGCTTTCAAGAACAGTCAAGAGACAAAACCCCTCTTTCAGCCGTGACTACAGAGAAACTCCAGAAATACTAGCCTCACTACACGAAAGCTAGCTGTTGTCAGTACCTCCTAAACAATCACTGAACAAACAACCAAAAATATGACAGCCCTAAAACATAACTCATTAATATCCCCATACTTAAGAAGGTTGATACGATCTTGATTGAACTTGCTCACTAGCATTGTCTCAATCTCGTCTAACAATGTTTCTTGGCTAACTAGCGAGCTCTCACCCCTTGCTGAATTTTAAACTCAGACTAGATGAGGCTGTTAAATGCATCATACAAGCTGGAGAAAAACATGTCACTAGCTTTCAGAAAGCACTGCCCCAGCCTATCGTTTTTCTCCATAATCAGATATCTTAACAACCTCATGGGGATTATAAGTAAAGGAGGTGAATGCTGAAATTGTGACTTTTCACAGAAGACCTAATTTTCCCCGAAATATACCTCTTTCTGCTAGCCCTGGGACTTCTGGGAAGAGTGCTAGGTTGCCTGGAGAAATACATCAAAGAGAAATGATAAATCAAATCCCCCTACTGATTACCATTCTTTGTCCAGCCTCAGGAGGGGAGATTAGACCTGCCACAAAATCTGTGGTTTCCACATCAAGCTCAGGCTGACAAGAATTCAGGTATCTGGGACAGAGAGACACAATGGATCCTTATCACAGTTTTCTTAACTAGCTTAGCCCTGTCCCCAGTTGGTATCTGAGTTGTAAACCACCGACAGCTCTTCCCCCTTCTCCTAGAGGATCCCCAGGACAATGGGGCAATCTTAGAAGGAGAACTAACACACTGCAATGTTGCATTGAAAAGGATAAATGGTAAATGAAATCCTGCAAGCATCACCTCCCATGGAAAAAATCCTGCTGATTTCAACCTGCACATTCCAAGTGCTAAGCCCAGCTAGAGTGTACTGTTCCTCAAGGTGGGGAAAGCCATGTTGCAGTCTGTATTTCAGCAATGCTATCGCAGCAGCTTATGGCACTGCTGCTTTACAGACAGCTAACGCTTCCTAGCAGCTGCGCTGTGGCCATACTCAAAGGACTAGCTGATGACAAGGGCTACAAAGCAAAGACAGCAATATAAACCAGGACCTATGTTATTATCAGAAGTAGAGTTTTAAATCTAAGTGGAATTGACTAGACGTAAAGATTATACCAACTTACATGCCATTAATGTGTCTTAGTTTTCTTTAAAATTACAGCTTAAGACAAAGACATTAGGTATATAATTATCAAGAGATTGTTGATTGCCTCCTTCGTTTGATTTTCACTTTTTAGTGAACCTCCAGTGACAGAGGTCCTTTTCAACAGCCAGGACCTAACCCACAGAAACCCAGAGAAGGGTTCCAAGAAGCTTTAGTGGAACTAGACTGTTTAGAATTTTTTAAGCCAAATACAAGTGGATTTTGTCTCATTTATCTCATTTCACTACATCCAAACAAAAATCATAAGCAGGAGACACGTACTAGATATGAGAAAGTCACAAAATACTGGCCACATGATGGATCCTGTGATCCACCATTTTTCTGCAGGATATTAAATCTCACTGATTTATACATCGAAGTGGTGTCTCTACTTTCCTTTTTAGCTTCCATTTCTAAATCTATTAGTCTGAGACCCTGGTGATCACACGAGCTGTGGCCACTTTTCGAAAGGTCCAGTTTACGCTGCAGCTTTCAAACATTTTGCCTGGCATTCTTGGCACATCTGCTTTCCATTAGCTGGCCACTCAATGTTTATTATTCCACATGTTAACTATCATATACTCCTTGTGTGAAAAGTTCAGGTGAATAACAACCTATTTATCATCTTTGAGAGATCCAAACCTGTTCTCTCCACACAGAAAAGACACTTTTTTGCAGTTGTCCGTGTGCACTCAAAGCTTTTGCCTTTAGCCAAAAAAATTGGGATACACAGGACCCTTCTGTGAGCCAGTTATTCCTAAACTGTCTACTATGCTATGGCTTAATTTCGTGTGTGCTGCACCTACACAGTAGTTACGGAAAGTAAACCATGGGACTCCATAGGACTTGTTATTGGCATGAGCTATGCCAGAAGCGGCATAGTTGTCCAGCCTAATCATGTGAAAAACACTGAAATTGAGAACCTGGACAGCAAGAAGGATGCTGCGTTGATGCCAGGGATTTAAAAAAAAAACAAAACCAAACAACAAAAAAGGGAAAAAAAACCCCGAAGCCCCTCAATCCTCACCCTCTAGGTCAACATTTTTTGCAGGTATAATTAAATTTAAATCAGTAGAATTAAGGCAAGGAATTTGCAATCCCCAGAGTGATATTCACTACAAATAATGTGAAGAGAGAAGCACAGCAGTTGTGATAACACAGCAGAATCTCTTGTTTATGAGCGACATTATTCACACACTTCGGTGACTGGCCCTGGTATAAGAGAGGTTTTGGGAGGAATTTGGCAGTAACAACCCTGTCATCCCATAGACCAGAAGGAAAATACGACAAATTTAAAGGTCGATGTGAGATTTTTGTGGTTCACCTGCTGATTTCTACTGAGACTCTTCTAGCATCACGATTAAAACAAAGTTGCACACTCCTAGACCTCTTGCTCAGTTGATGAGGACCAACCCGGCGTCACTAGCAGCGTTAAAAAAAGCTTGGGATGTCTTCCAAAATGGAGACAGTGACTGTCATGCCTAAGCTGTGAGACTGGGGTTTTGGTAGAGGCTCCTCCATATGAAATAAATAGTCCAAGCTCATCCTCATCTCCAGTTTCAGAGAAAAGCAGAACCTCTAGAAAAAGTTAGGAGCACGTGATGCTTCCCCATCCTCCTTGTGAGTGCTCACAGACCTGCGTGCCCCAGGTGAAAGCAAGCCATGCTTCTGTCCTCAGCAACATCACCAACAAAAGTGGGACCAGCCTGGCTGGACTGCTCACAGAGCGCATGGAATCAGGTGAGATGTTTAATTACCTTGCCTTCCCTGACACATGACAAATTAGTCCAGGCATCCCAGTGCAATACATTAAACAAACTATGCTCACAATTAGTTGACAGCAGCAGTGACATGAGATATAAGCAAAGTTTAATTGTCACCTTGTCAAAAGGGCATGAACTGAGGCTATTTTTACCCCTCTTGTCCACTGAGTTTATTTGATTCCCTAACTATAGCATGCCATTACTGCAGCCACAAAGGGCTTTCTGAAAACCATCGGGATCCTGCTGAAGGATGTCTGTAACAATACATAATTTGACTTCTATTATTAGTCAATATTAGAGCTTATCTAAAGTAAACATTAATTCCGGTTTCCCTATAGTCAGCATCCCTCCCAGAAATACACACTCTTTTTCTCAACCTAAAAATAAGCCGGTGACTTCATGCATTTGCCTCTTTGCTCCATCTCCCCGCACTATATAAAACAAGCAGCAGACCCATGCTGTCTAGCAGCTCACTGAAAGTCACCCTCACCTTCTGCCTGTTTGAAAACTTATTTCCAAGGAGACGCTGATGCACAAGCCCCAGAAAGGGTCAGCGAAGACAAATGAAATAAAGTGTTTAACGAAAAGTGTTTAATGAATAATTGCAAGTAACCAGCACATAAAAGAGGAGCTGAGAGACCACCTGTACAGCGCAATGCTGGCTGTCATCCAGCAGCTCTCTGTCCCACAGTGCTCTTGCCTAGAGGAAGCCACTGGCTCTGCCAAAACTTCTGGCTTGCCCTGCTGCTTTATCGAGGTCTCCACATGCGCCCATCCAGAAGGCGTGAGGTCAAGTCTAGCTCTCCAAGCAGAAAGTCTGTCTCTAATCACTACACTTTGTTTTAAAAAAAGGTTTCATACCACTACAAGTAACGAAGGCAGTATATCTGCCTATGCTTAAAAGCCTAAACATAGCAGGTCCTATGTATGGCCGTGCACAGCGCTACAAAGCGACCACATGCCTCCTTGTAAGACCTTATTCATGCTGGCCATTGCCACCGGTGCATTCTCCCCTCTTCCTCTTTTATTGTATTAAGCAAGTTACATTAAAAAAAAAAAAAGAAACATTAAAACCCCCTACAGATGTAGGTTGAACAGGCCCATGGATAAAGGTGCACCCCAATTCCCAGGGAATGGCATGGCAGTAGTACAGGAGAGCACTGTAAGACCAGCACGACTTCCATAGTGGTTTTAGGTAGCTTAGCCTTGTCTCGAGGAAAAGTGCAGGCAACGTGAGTCTCTCCTGCTCACCCTGTATTTATAGCAACATTTCGATTGGTCCATCCTAGAAATGAGGTCCGACCATGGCAGAACTTGCATAAAATACACAGAAACTGTGCATCATCTGAAAGAGTTTAATACCCTGAGAATCATCACGTCCTGAATGTGCTACCTGAAGCTGAGGGAGAAAAAAAAAATGAAATCCACACTTAACTAAGCTAGACACCTCCTGTACTGAATTTGTGGTTGGATCAGATTTTAATTCAGTGAGCAACAGCACTGGAATCTCAGGGCTGAAGCGTGCTGTGCTTTAAATAACGTGCAGATAACATTCGCCATGGCTGCAGGGCTTCAAGGTGAGGACAGTTTTTCTACGTGGAAATGCTTTTCAGGGAAGTCAAAGCTAGAATTCAGTGTGGGAAAGCAAAACATTCGCTCCCAGAAGGTAGCTCAGCCTACTTATTATTTTCATCACCGTAAAGGAAGACCCTAGTCTTTCACCTCATCCCTCCTTGGTTTTTTTTTCTCCATTCATTTAATCACCATTCTAAAAGGCAACGTAAGTCTGGTCCTAGCCTAGGCTGAGGAGGGGAAATAATCCCGATTATTTTTAAGGCATACTACTCCATATATTATAAGCCCTAGACAGCCATTACAGGCACATACACCATTAAGAATTGTTGGGTTGGCTGCGTCTTCCTTTTGCATAGTTTGCAATTTAGTTGTTTCAAGCTTATAAACCATTTCCAGTGGGATTTTCCACCTCTAGGCATAGGGAAGTACTGCCCATTTTTTTAAGGGGTAAAGGCAAGTCTATTATTTTCACCTGCAGTTCATTTCCAGAATAATTTGTTGCATCAGCAAGGATGATAATTTGGTAGTATCCATAAAGATATATGGATATGTAAGTGAACCAGAATATCCAGTTATATTAACACAGGATATTCCATTCCAGCAATTCTCATGTGTTGGGGCACAAAATCTCATCATGGGCAACGGGGAGGTCTACTCCTAGACAGCTTGTGCCTGCCCATGACTGATTACTTCTGCTCCCTCCACAACGGCTGGAGTGTTGGTCAGAGACATGGCAAACATGGTAAACTCAAAAATTCTACACAAAACCAGTAATATATTGAATACTTATCTGATCTGGCATGACGAGTCTTGCATCCCAAATAACTTTACTCTGTTCTACTTCTCTCTTCCCCACTCAGATACTCATTCTCAGTTTTCCATTGCAGCTGTTTCTCCAGGGCTTGTGGCTTGAGTGAGAAAGACTCGCAAGGCTCAGCAGAAGCAGCAGCTTACAGTTAAGGAACCACAGAGCATATGTCATGTTGGCCGCACAGAGAGATGCCTGTTCTAAATTTGTGCATACTGTTTGTTTGATCATTTTGATTCATTTGCAAAAGATATACTACTGCCTCATCCATGTTAGAAAACTTTAAGTGCTTCCCTTACTCCACTAAAACTGGACGATGCATAACGCCATTAAATGTGACTGCTATTTTTCTTGCAGACATCAGCACTGTTAACAAGTAGGAATCATAGATCCAAATAAGAAGGCTAAATACTTTCTTGGACCACTGAAGTTTCCAAAATATAAACAGTGGCAAAGATTACAGCATACATTCTGTTATTCATCCCTTTTCTTTTCAGTGAAGTTGAATGATTACAGAAATGCCAAGATTCAAGCCGTGCAGCCACAAAGAGAGGCTGCTAGAGCTCAGCAGGCAAAGGCATCTCTGCTGCAGGTGTGCTGACCTGTTTCGGCATCAGCCCCCTGGGTGCCCTCCAGACCCTGAACCTGGTCAGCCCCCAGGGCCATGCACGCCTTGCTCTCCGTTTGGAAAAGCTGCCTGCCAAATTAAAGTGGCTTTGGTGACGGCAACACACCTAATTAGAAAACAACTACCTCGTTCATTTGCCCAATGGCCAGCAGGTAATGACATGACCTGGGCTGCTCTAGAAGCTGCAACCAAGGGGGGCAAGTCACATGTCACAGCAGATGTCTGCACCACACTTAACTCCATCATCATCCATCGCTATACCACGATGGGCTAGCACAGCTGTAAGATAACATGTAATTACCATGGGCTTAATTACCGCTTCTCTGAAATGTCACATGGTATTAAGTGGCAGCTGTAGGAAATAATAGCTGTCACTGTTCTACAACGAAAAATCTCCAGAGACATGCTTACTTTGAGTCAACGTGCCTTTAAAATTACTCTAATACATACAGGAAACTACCTCAATGTTAACAGAGGAAGACTAGAATCAGTGTAAATGAGAGCCTGCAAGAGAAGAGAAAATTAGAGGTGGCAACTCCTAGATCATAAATGCAATGTGGAATAATATGCAACTTACTGCTTACTTCTGTTCTAGCATCTCTAATTTGCAACATTATGAATATACACCACCAAGCAGAGTTTCAAAATCCCATGCTAGCAATGCTTCTGAGGAACAGGGTCTAAGAACAACCATGAGGACTCATATATAGCTGGGTCTGGATATTCCACACAGAGCGGAGAGGCTGCCAGTTTCTGCTCATCTTGATTTCCATAGTGACTCAGTTGTGAAAGCACCGGCTTTTCTTGAAAAAGCAAACAAAAAATAAGTTTCTCAATTTAACAATTCAGAGGAAAAAGTATTTTCTGTAGCACAGAGGACACTAAGATTGTATGCAAGAAGTATACATTACAAAATGAAACCAATCCTCTCAGTATTCATCCTAGTTTTTGGAGCATTTATAATCCTCATTTTAGAGAGGAGAACCAGATACCATGTGTACTATGCAGGAAAGAAAATAAATTTTAGTACAGCTCACAGAAAGGACTATAAATGGCAGTACTGGAAGTTGGATGGATTTATAGATAATGTTTTACAATAAGCTTGAAATAGTATGTTGCCAATGAATATCAGCCTAGGCACGGAAATGATACAGGAATAAAAAAACCTGGCATTTTTCATCTAAATTAACAATGGTTAATCCTTAGGACACAGATACTTGATAAACATTTTAAGTCTTGTCTTTATAAATAGATCTACACATTTTTTTCTATGCACATGTGTATGGGTCCATAAAATTATAAATACGATGAATATTGCATGTCAAACTGGGGGAAGTTCAGCATAAGACAATTCAAATATGTTCTCTTGCAGCAGCATCTTTTAACAATCCAGTCTGAACAAGCTTGGGATCCTCTAACCTTTGCTAAAAAGGCAGCCAAAACTTTGACATGGTTTTTGGCTTTTAGCTATGTGTATCTAAACAAGGATATTTTATAATCAGAAGTATTTGTGGCCTGGAGTATATTAGTTTATAGTCACATTGGCACTACTAGCAGTGTTTTATGACACTCCAACAACAAAAAAACACTACTCAAAGTGAAGCTCTCATTTTCATGCTTTCAACCTAACTCATTCCCTTTATTTAAACTCTAAAGCAATGCTTTATTTACATATTCTCTTAAAAAAAAATCTAAAAGCAGTTAAAACTTCAGTCTGACAAAACTCGTACTTAACACACTTTCCCGTTACGTTATGGAATAGTTATGTGATTGCTTATCATTTAACTTTTTCAAAATGTGAATTTGGGGAGTGGTTAGCTAATTTTAGTTTTAAAAAAAAAGAATCAAGGATAACTCTGTAATCTCCTTTGCGTTCTTTAATTAGGGCACTTAAGGGGGAAAAAATTATTTACTCCATCCAATGTTGTATGAATATTATACAGACTATTTCAGTTTGCTCCACTGCACTTAGGTCATGCTTGACAAAGTAAGTACAGTCTATAACAAGTATCTTTCATGGGAAGAGAATAAAAACAAAAAGAGAAAATGTGAAAAATAGCCTATTTGTGAGGACAAGAGAACTGTAAGTGATCATAGCGATACCCACTGTCAGAGTAACAGATCCCTGCATTTAATTTCCCAAAGCCTAAGATGACATATACCTTACATGGAAACCTGAAATTTAAATCTGTATTTTAGATTGCTGTAATGATAGTGATCGCAAAATCCTACAAATCCTCAGCCAGCTACGAGAGGAACACACATTTTTCACAGCTAAATGTACCCATGTCAAGTCTGGTCCAGGCTGCTGCTGTGTCAGGCAGTGTGCTGGAGGATGCCGTTCTGCTATGCAACAGAAGCAAGAGAAGATCTTAGAACTGAAACTGTTACAAAGAATTTTTTTTTAAAACCAAATTGGATTAAAAAAAAAGCATCTATAACTAATAAAGCAGCATAAAAAATGAAGATTTTTGCCAGAGACAAGTCAGTAGGAAATAAAAGATGGAACTCTGGGTCCTTAAGTATCAAAGGCATGTCCCTTTAAACCATAAATAATAATTTAAAGCCAGATGTATTCTTTATACAGCTGCTGGACAGAATAGACCTTGGAGCAGTCAAATTGTTGCACTTCTCCCAATGTCGTTAGGATACAAAACTGTGCAAATAAATTCAGGTTCTTCACTTTTTTCCTGCAGATGACAAAAAGGTGAATCCCAGTGCATTTGCAAAAAGAAAGAAAAAACCACAAAAACCAAATCCCAAAACCAAGACAAAACCCGAGTGTATCAAACACCCTACATGTCATTGGCTTGTACTCATTTTTTGGAGCCATGCACAAGTATTAGGCTGCTATCTGTGCCCTGGCCTGAGGGTAAGCTAACTGAACAGCATGCGCAAAACCACTGGACATGACAAAGAGAAACAGCTGAACTTGACAGGTAACAGTATGAGAAGCTGACAAAAGGGACAGCGTTGTGAGGAATAGCTGGATCTCACGGGTGGTTATGGGGGAGTTATGCAAGAAAAAGCTGAACTTCATAGATAATCAGAGGCGAATATTGGGGACACAGAGTCTTGAAATGCCAACAATGCCTAGGTAATTGCAACTCTAATACCATATGAAGCTGAGAATATCTAGATAACAGCATGAGAAATACAAAATTTTGGGTAGTGCCCTTGGGCACGACAGCTGGAGCAGGACAACAAATCAAATCTGTCAGAGATGAGCTATTTAGAGGACTGCTGCTCCTACAAACACTGGTTTAAAATTATATTCATGGAGGACTGATCACCTTGAACCATTCTGGCAAACTAGCACACCCAGTAGAGATGACAGTTATTGATATGGTAAGTATCAAAGTAGCTGAAGCACCAGTTAAAATTTTTCTGTACTTGCATGTTGCTTCAGAAGATTACAACTTACATGCCAAAATGACCAGACAGGCATTATTTAAAAGAACAAAAATACATCCTTTAAAACTTTTACAAAGCAAACTTCCCTACTTGCTACATTCTCATGCCAGCTTTTCAGCTCACCATGTGTCTGTCTCACAGGTTGTGATTACTTGAAAATCTGAAGGTCCCCACTGACTTTTTACAGTTCAATGTACCTGAACAGCTCTTCTTACGAGAGGGATTTCAGCCTGGAAATGTCTCAGCTAAGGATGTCTCCAACATCCTTAGGAATAAGAACAAAATTGGTGGATCCTTTCAAAAGAAAAATCTTAGCAAAGAAGTTCCAAAATTATACAGTAAATAAACTTTATTTCTTCTCAGCTCTTGTCAGATTAGTGCTGTCAACAGTCATAGATCAGCATATGATACAGTTATGTATTAACTATTTACAATTTACAGTAACATACTTTTTCTCCAGAAAATATAAGTACAAAAGCTAGGAGTAAACAAATGAGGTACTGCAATTTGGATTTATTGTAGGCAAAAGCATATAGAAGTGACCTTTAGCAAACAACCATAAGATCAAATCGGGAGAGAGTAGTCATCAAGAGTGCCTAGTTCATCAGGAAAATCACCTCAACCGCTACCCATCCAAAAATGTATTGCACAATTCATTCAAAAATAAAAAAATAAATAGAAGAAACAAACCATTTATTTCAACTCTTAAAAAACACCCAGTAAAGCCTGTATAGAGATACAGTAGTGGGCAATTCCTTCCTAGGATAAAGTCTTTTCTCTCCTTTAAAAAAATAACCCTTTAACACAAAATAGAAGACAGTGTTCAATAGAAGAGAAAAAAGACTCATCACCAGATAACCCCTGATTAGCGTTTCTTGTCAAGGCAGTTTTAACTATATTCATGGTCCAAAGGTGGTGCTGAGTTTTGGTTCCTGCTGTTCCATTTGTGACCTTGAATAATAGCTTTTCTTCGTGTCCCTTGAGAAGGGACAACAACAGAGATATGAACATATTTCTAAGCAGCAGTGTCATGAGACATTCTCATCACAATTTCTTCAAGATGGTCGTAGCCATGACTAGAAGAATGAAAAGTTATAACAAATGAGCAAATGTTACATTATGTAGAGCAACTTAGAAGCACTTAATATTAAAATAATAATAATGTCATTGTTGTATATTGATAGGAATAGGAGATAGAAGAATTTCAAACCGCCAAA
Source organism: Anhinga rufa (assembly GCA_013400875.1). NCBI lineage: Eukaryota > Metazoa > Chordata > Aves > Suliformes > Anhingidae > Anhinga > Anhinga rufa. The sequence continues at coordinate 73,485 of VZTV01060002.1, forward strand.
TTATTAACTGATTTTGAGCAAGTAATTCCATTCCAGTATCTGAAAACAGTTGAGAAACCATGATAAAAACAAAATAACCTGTAGCAAAACAGTCAGGAGTCTCAATGGAAATAGTCTACCACATCGCTGCATCTTAATCCAATGAAGAACAAAGTTGTCCTCTCTGCATAAGGCCTATCATCAAAATTGAAATGATGAAGTAAAATTTTGGGTCTAGCAAAAAGCCTCCTCTACCAGGAAAATAGTTATTGCTTTCACAATGAAGGCAACATCACCTTAATTTCCGAGTTTTATACGTGCAAGAATATTATCCCATTTGCTGGCTATCTACTGACGTAAGTTGCAAAAATAGTTGAGATAAACTAAGAAACTACAATCCAGTAATGAGGTCTGAACAGTTTCCATACTTATTAGCTTAAATTAGGGAAGTGTAACAGCTAGTTGCGGACATTAAGGTCAAAAACAAGCCCTTTTGTGATATGCTTCAAATACAGTTGAGAACACCTGAACTTTTTACACCAGCCTTACAGACAGCACAATGAGGATTTAAGTTTCAAACACACTTTCTGCAATAGTGTTGTTTGTAATGATAGCACAAAGCTATTTACAACAACTATTTTCAACATAGGGCTAGAAAAAACAGTTGCTGATTTTGTCAAGAAGCAATCAAGGCTGGGAGGCAAACAGTCCAAACTCTGCTGTGTTTTAAGTACAATAAAATGCACCCACTATTGTATTCAGAGGTTTAAAAGAACACAAAATAAAGTAGAAACCATGACTGTTTGCTAAGACAAATAGATTTTTTCCTTTGAAACAGATAATATGTGGTACTGAAGACTGTGTTTGCATGACTGCCTGTCAACTGCATTGTGATAACTGGCAATGGAAACAGCCTAAGTTAATCCATTTTGCTACGGCGGTGATGCAGGCCAACCACTGCATTTCAGCCGGCTGATAGCGATTGCTTCACATGCAATGAATCAATTCCTGACAACTGTGCAAAGCTTTTCAGTTGCAAAGGAGGAAAAGGAAAATTGGGCTGACCGTATCCTATAGAATTAATCTGAAGAGTTTATTAACTATCATACACTGCTAATGACTCAAATTATAATCTTATCAGCAGTGCAGAAAGTTTCACCTGTGTACTTCCATATCCTACTCCTCTTTCAACTGCTATTGCTTGTGTGTTGCTTGTTTAGCATGGCTAGTCTGATGCAACCTGCGCCTCTAGGCCTAAATCATTTGTTGCTTTTCTGTAACACTAAAATTAGTGTTGCAGATTCATAATGAAAGTAGCTTAATAAAACCTGAAAAAGGCACAATAAGCTGAGAGCGTCAAGCTCCCCAAACTGTTCTCCCTCTATTCTAGCTTCTGTGATACCAAGCTAAAGCTCTGATTCAAAAAGGTACTGATGTTTAAATGCAATCATATCCTAATTCCTCTAGAGAGGATATTTCAATCTTTTTTAAAATGATCCCTTCTCATATTTATAAAATGTAATAATTAATTTCAAGCAGTACAGTGTATGTCGCCCGTAAATCTGACTTATTTGCCTATTCAAAAAAGGAGCTTAGAAAGTTAATACAGACAAAACAAAGCCAAGTGCAGTTAAGATTTAATATTACATACTGATTTAAAATCTGATTTGTTTTTTTCCACAACCGAGATTTCTGTAGCTTGATCAACATTTCAAGTTATGCTTGTAACTTAAAGATTAGTTTTTAATCAATATTTACCATTTTCAAACTTGGCTTTGTAAAGCAAAACATGATCAAGAGTAGAACAAAGTTTATCATACACATATAGAACAAAAAAATGTGTTGTTTTTTTTTTTAAAGAACAAAAGCAGTAAAGAAAAAAGCAGAAGAATTATTAACTCATACTACAGGTTTCATATTTAAATACGTAAGTATGTATTAGGCTTCACTCACCCACATGCTAACTAAGCACAGACTGATGGGATATTCAGAAGATACCACTGCGAGGTGAGGCAAACTACAAAGCCAGGAAGAAAACAGCTTATTGGACTACTTTGTTAATAGTGCAGATAAGAACTTTGTGGACATCTACTGCTCACAAATGAGATTGCTGCAGTTGGATTACAATAACTATGTAGTAAAAGTTAGATTAGTGAAGGAGATACAGTGATCTAGCATATGTTTATTGACCTAGGGATTTGTTAAGAGTTTTCAGAAACCTGTTAAATATATGCCCACTACGAGGGTAAATAATAACTCACAGATACTTAGTATTACAGACACTTAATTCTTTTCCAGTAGCACAGTTAATTAACAATTTACACATTGAAGTTAGTTATAGAGGTTTTGGCCATAAACTAACATACAGAAACCACCAAGCTTTATGTTAAAAATGCACTTTTATATTGTAGTTCAGAACTTTATTGCTCATGAGATCTAAATACTGGATATTTTCAAATACCAGCATCACTCCAATATTAAGTGTGGAGAAACACTACTGCCATGTTAGTAAATGCCAATAAATCAAATGCAAAAAAACCAAGCATATTTCTTGACAAAATATTTTATGAAGACCCCTCCAACTTTTTAGTCCTAAACAAAATTACGGAAGACTCACCCCCCAAAATAATTTGTGCCTCAGTAAACAAACGTAGTAACTTTGAAAGCGAAGAAAAAAAATACTGCATCCTTCATAATATGTCCTAATATTTGAGTTTCCATCGGATGTCTAATTTAATCTTTGTGGACTTGGAAAGGAGAAAATTCATAGACTAGATCTGAGCCAGGAAAGGACTGCTACATGAAACCCAAGAATTTTCTCACCAGGACATGAAGCTCTTTGAATGACGATATCCTTAACAATCAAAGCACTTGCAGCCTGCAAAAAACCTCACTGTATGTTCTAGCCAAAATTTATTAGTGTTATTGTTTCAGCTGGGATAGAGTTAATTTTCTTCACTGTAGCTGGTGCAGTGCTGTGTTTTGGACTTAGTATGAGAATATCAATAACACACTGATGTTTTTAGTTGTTGCTGGGCAGTGCTGAACTAGTCAAGGACTTTTCCAGCCTCCCATGCTCTGCCGGGTGCACAAGAAGCCGGGAGGGGAGGGGGCACAGACAAGGGAGCCGCTTCAAACTGGCCAAAGGGATATTCCATATCATATGACGTCATGCCCAGTATATTAACTGGGGGGGGTTGGCCGGGGCGGGCAGAAATAGCAGCTCGGGAACCGACAGCGTCGGTCAGCGGGTGGTGAGCTGTTGCACCGCTTGTGATTTTCTCTGGGTTTTGTACCTCTCCCTTGGTCTTTTATTTTTAATCATATTATTAATATCCTAATAATTGTTATTATCATTACTATTATTGCTATTTTATTCTAATTAGTAAACTGTTCTTATCTCAACACACGAGTTTTCTTGCTTTTGCTCTCCTGATTCTCTCCCCCATCCCAAAGGGGTGGGGGCAGTGAGCAAGTGGCTGCCTGGTGTTTAGTTGCCGGCTGGGGCTAAACCACAACAAATACCAAGGACAAAAACTTGTTGGATGTATTCAAGTTACAGTTTTATTTAGTATCAGAAGTTGTGAATATCTGTTTTAGGAAGACAAAGTTTCAAGTATCAAAAAGCTGAAGGGATTGCAAAATAAGGTCCATCTCTCTCACCTCTCTTTTGGCTAAGAGAGAACTCAAAATGTTTCCTAAACATTACTCTAGCTTGCCAAAACAACAACAAAAAAAAAGGCACCAGCTTTCTACCTGGAGGTCACAGAAAGAGAGCATTAAGAGAAAATCATGTTTGGGATGCATGATACTTACTGGAGCTGCAGTATTATCAGCATTTATGTCATTCTAAACGTATTTTAAATACTTAAGATTGCAAGACACTCTCAAACATACTAAGTGTACAGGAAAATGTTAAGTATTTAACACTTCCCTCAGATTTGGTACTTCAAGCAGATGAAATGGTAGATTTGGGTTTTTTTTTAATTTGTTTCAGTGGATCAACAGGACTTTGATTTAACTACTTCAGTGAAATGTAAAAATGTTAAAATTTATTTTATTTTGTTTCTGTAAGTGCTAAATAAATATATATGCAAGGCCAGTGACAGAAACAGCACACAATTCTTCCTCTCACATTAATTCCTAAATATTTTACTAAGCTGACCCACAGAGAGAGAGATCACAGTGCTGATTTGAGAACCAATGTAGAGAAACCTATTACTGCAGTTTTCATCTTAATAAAAAATAGCTCCAATACATAAAATAGTAATACTAATGCCAAAGAAATGTTTATGCTCATATATTATTCTTCTTTTTTGGGCCTGCTTCTCAAACCCAAATTCACCTTTCTGGTAAATAGATTAACTGGTAAATGCCAAGCAACTGTCACATAATAAGAAGTGTATTGAAACTGGGGAAAAAAACCCAATCAAACAAAACCAAAGTGAGTGTTTAAGACCCTTATTTTTGACCTGTCCTGACCCAGAGTGAACCTGACATTTTTTGATGTTTGTTCAGTATGAAAATAAAGCAGACTTAAAAAAAAAAACACACACAAAACAAACAAACAAACCCAAAAACACACACACACACAAAAAAAACCCACCACCAAAAACTAAAGAAAAATAAAACAAAGAAATAACTCCAGAAAAACAAAACCCCGGTCTTGTTAGGATACTCAAGATAAAAATGTACATATCCCAATTCAAACACACATATCCCAGGTGACTGAGCTCATAAGCTATTCTACAAGCAAAATGGCTTTTGGTTTTGCCAGAAATTTTATCCCAGGGCTGAAAAAAAATCTCTCAACATATTTTTAATGTAAACTAGTATGACTCCACAGAAACTTCTGAATTTAAGGAACATAAAACATTTGCACTTTGAATCCTGGGTTCAGATTTGGGCCCCTCAGTACAAGAAGGGCATTGAGGTGCTGGAGCATGTCCAGAGAAGGGCAACGAAGCTGGTGAAGGGTCTGGAAAGCAGGTCTTATGAGGAGAGGCTGAGGGAGCTGGGGGTGTTTAGCCTGGAGAAGAGGAGGCTGAGGGGAGACCTTATCGCTCTCTACAACTACCTGAAAGGAGGTTGTGGTGAGGTGGGTGTTAGCCTCTTCTCCCAAGTTACTGGTGATAGGATGAGAGGAAATGGCCTCAAGTTGTGTCAGGTGAGGTTTACATTGGATATTTGGAAAAATTTCTTCACTGAAAGAGTGGGTCAGGCACTGGAGCAGGCTGCCCAGAGAGGTGCTGAAGTCACCATCCCTGGAGGTGTTCAAAAAATATGTAGATGTAGCACTTCAGGGCATGGGGTTTTGGAGGCATGGTGGTGTTGGGTTGACGGTTGGACTTGATGATCCTAGAGGTATTTTCCAACCTTAAATGATTCTATTAATTTTTTGTCAGATTACTTTTTTGTTAGAAAATTAATCTGCAGAATAGTAGTGATGACTGAACATGCATTGTTTTGTTGTACCCATAGCTATCAGAAATATGGCTTAATCAATGATGAGAAATACTAGTCAAGAAAATATGCTTGCTTTTTTTTTTTTTCACTCTCTCTCACTTTTGCTAAAAACTCAAACCTACAGCTGGAATTTGACATTCCACTGAAGAAGAGGGAAGGAGGGAGAAAAGGAGTTTTCTTGAATGCAGACACAAGGGAAAAGGAGACTTAAAAAAAGTTTCCAATTCCTTATTCTTACAACCTAATCTCATGCATAAACTTGGTTTACTTATGTATCTTACCAATGGTCGAGCATCTTCTCGTTCCAGTATCTTCTGAGTCTGATCTGCTGGGAACTTCAGCACTGTTGTTATAACTTTGGCCATTGTCTAAAAAGAAATAGGTCATCTATAAGTAACTTCATATGCACTAAAATACTTTGTAATATTTTAAATTTTATTTCATTTAAGAACACTGGATGCTCTTTTTAATAATATCAATAGAAAACAGTGAAATGAGTAAGACATAACTACTTGTTTCACATCATATGTGCATGACGTCTTATGTGAATTATATGAAAACCATAAGAATCTTCATTTCACGTTGTCACAAACTGCAGATACTGTAATACAAGGTAAGCTCTGTGGTATATATGCTCAAATACCTGAAGTCCATTATTAAGACAGCGTAGTTACAAACACTGCTCCTACTACATTGGATCTTAATGCAGCCTTTCTGAAAAGCACATTTCAGGCACATGGCACCTAAGAGAGTCCTTACGGATTCAACTATATGATGCATCATATGTTCAACTGTAAGATTCATCATGCAAATATTTTGTTAAGAAATAAAGCACTGAGAAAGCAGATCCAAATGTCAGATGTGGAACTCCAGTTGTGTAAATATTTTTACCCAGTATACAGTAATCCCATATTTAAATAGCAAATCATTTAGACATCCTCACATGGAAGATGTAGGAATATCAAAGCTTTGTGCAAAATAGGCAATGATTATTTCTATTTTATAAACAGATAAATGGGAAGAAAAAACTCTAAAAGGCACAAAACAACATTCAGGTGACTTTTACAAGAAAGGTCACAGTAAGAGCTGTAGTGCAGCATAGCAGAAGGTGATTGCTACAAAAGCAGTAACTGCTGCTCTTAAAGAATGTGGATGAGATAAGATTGCTGCTCTGAATGTCTACTGTTTTTTACCAGTCTCACATGTGGAATGAAGAGGGAGGCTGCAGCAACAAAGCAGTTGCAGGACAAAAATGACTGCAGCTAAAAGTGAGAGGTAAAGCCCTAATTTGCAACAACTGCCCTAGTATATAACTTAAAAAAAATTAAAAGAAAGCAAAACAAACCAAGCCCTGATGAATCCTTTCAGCTCTAAAAGCTTAATTTTCACATATTAATAGTTCCCATCATTAAGAAGTGCCTCTACTGCAGTTCCCAGATACACAAAGGAGTGCGCTCAGTGCCACAAACCAACATAACACTTTTCTAATTTCTTTCGTCAAAATCCGCATCACAATTGCTTAGGACTAAAAGATTAGAAAGCATTGAGCTTACAATCTATTCAAACTCTTTGTAACAAGAGCTATCAAGAAAGCCCTCTCCTAACCATTTTCTACAAGACACAATGGCATTCAAATGTTAAAGAAAAATCTACAAACACTGCAAATACTTCATGAAAGCATAGATACTTATGTGCCAACTTAAATAGGGGCTAAAACCTTCCTTCCTGAAAACATGCATTTAGTAATTTATCACTAGCAACAACTTGAAACCATTTCCAAGTTTTTGCGGCCACTTGGGAGATTCTGAAGCAGGATTATTCAACGCTATTCACAGTTGCATAGTTACGAAACAAAGTTACAAGAATTGCAGAACTTCGGAGAGTGTATTTAACACAGGCTTACTTTATTGCTCTAATAGTCTATTCTACTATAAAAACACCCTAAAAGCTCTTTAAGTGTGTGAGTACACACACATATATTCCTGTGTGTGCATCTCTATATCTACCTCTAGAAAGGCCCTGAGCTTTCTCAAGCATAATAGCTAGTTCTGCTATAAGACATGACAGTTTGCATTCCCATTTCTTCCTATAAGTCTGACATATTCAGATACAATACCGATCAGTGCCCTCTCTAATTCAAGAGCTGCTGTTCAAAGGTAGAACCTTCAAAACCAAAGTTTTACAGAAATACCTCATGTTTTTCTGCAGTGCACAAAAGCATGTCAAGGTGCCAGAAAAATATCTGCATAAATTTACCATCTCTGACACATACATACTCCATTATATTCTTCCATGTACCTAAGTCAATATCAGCAACCCTTGGACTGATTTTCTGACCTCAGAACAGATTCCAAACAGCATAATGAAGTTACAAGTAGAGTGTCTACGATTTCTGCAAGACTTAAGAGTTAGTCTGCAGTACAACAGGACAGTGCAACTGTTCACACGTCTGTAGAAAATATTATTTTCTTTGACCTAGTGGTTTATGCCGTGTATTTCCAGGTTCAGATATTCTGAACAAGGTGCATGCTTAGAAAAAGCTGGCAATCTCATTTCATATACCCTGCCAAGGATGAGGCAGAAAATAAAGTTGGACTGGAGGGTAAGACAGTGAAATACCCCAGCAAAGACATGTGCAGTTCACTCAGAATGTGATAGGTTACATGTTATGACTGTAATTCCTGACTCTTAGATATTGAGCCACTATCAACCCTCAACATTTCTCTTATGTCTCCAGCACAATAACACAACTGATGCATTCATTAATGTCTCTACTTAACACAATTCCAGGATCGTTTACCAGGCTGCATAAATGGCAATCCATCCTAGACAGTTTGCACAGATTCTACTGAACTCCTTTCAATAAAGAAGAAATAATGTCTATAGAGATCGCCAATTCCACTGCTGAACCACCTTTGAAACACGGCATATATATATGCAAGGAGACCCTGCACAGAGAAAGGCCACAAGAATGATCTTAAAAGAGAAAATTAGAAAAAATTGCCTCATCTAGTCCAGGAAAACAAAAGCTGAGAGAAAGGTAAGTCTGTACTGAGGAAGTAAATCTCAATACAGATCTTTCAACTCAAGAACTGTGTTGGGGAAAAAAAAGCACATATTAATACTTTACTAACACACTAAGACTGTGTATTAAAAGACTTTAAACACACTAAGACTGTGTATTAAAAGATTTTATCAATCACATTGTTATTGCTCATGGTTTTCCAGCAGGATGAAACCAGTTTTCAAGACACAGTTCAGTAAATTTAAGATTATACGATAAAACCCCCTATGAGAGCAGACACCGAGCTCAATGTCTTCCAGCAATGCTTGAAAGAAAAACAGCAGATGAAATCAGCTTGAAAGAACTTTTTGAAGCAAAAGTGAAGAGACCAAACTATCTTCATATTTAAATTGGTAAAAATGGTAGCCTTCATTCCATTTCTGTTTTCCATTAATAAATGCTAGTACAGCTACAATCTTGATCAGCTAATAATAGAGGACTAAACAATACCAGAAATTCTTCCATTCTTGCAATAAGTCAGAACATTCACCCTCAAACAAAAATTGCTAAGAGGTAATCAAATTAATATGAACACACAATAGAGAGGAATACATCAATCACATTGAATCCCATTCAATTTTAAGAACTCTGTCATTCACCCTTGCCTATCTACATCTAAATTCCCAAAACTAAAAATTGTAGTGCTTTGAAAATTATTTCTGCTGGTTGTTTGTTTAAATATACTTCCCCTTCCCCTTTCAAATATATCAACTTTCAAACAATGCCTTCTCAAGTTCTTGTAGGAACCAGATGTCTATCTTTTCTGATTTGTTTTTTCTCTTCCCAATATTCATCTTGTTTTTAAGGAGCCATGTACAGGCGATGTTGTAGTGGCATCTTCTCATTAAATACAATGTAACCTCCAGGGCAAATAAATACGTATATATGTCTACAAATGCAAACATACATTTAAATGCATACATATATATATTTATTCACATAGCTTTTTATCTAAGCAACTGAGAGACAGAGACCTAAAGTCAATTTACTTTAGCACTGATTGTTGTTTGTTGCTGTTCTTGAAGAAATCAACCTCAAATTTTAGTATGTCGCTGTTAAAAAGGAAAAACCCTCACAACTCTCTAATCCAAAGTTTTGAGGCATGTATCGTAATGTTTTGAAGATCAGTAAGAAACAGCCTTAATGAGTGAAAAGAGTTTTCAAATTAGGTTTTCTTGAATGCAAGTTTGCTAAGTGCATCAGCTATCTGCAACAGTCATCTGCAGCTGTCTCAAGACTTGTGTGAAGCTGAAGCATGGCTACATGTTTTTTTTTAGCATTTTCGCTTGTCTAAGTCCCTCAGAATTCAAAATCATAAAACCCAGTAACGTACGTATTTTTCTTTAATGACTTCAGTTGTTTGTTATTAAAGGAGAGCTGTCCGATGAGCCACAGGCTTGTGAACAGGAGGCAACTAGTGATTCTAGGGTTTCTGGATCAGGGATTTGTATTTTTAATAAAAAAGGAATTAATATCAAAGTGAAAAATGGGATAAAAAGAGAGAGAAAGGAATCTCATATGGACAAGGTGTCCTACACAGACCAAGTTTTAGTGTGTACAGAACACAATAAGAACAAAGCTAATTAACAGAAACCTACATAAAACATCTTTGCTTAATAGTAGTCCAAGTTGAAAGCAGGGCAACAAAGAATGGAAGAACTCCAGGGAGGAGAAAAAAAAAATAGAAAAAAATCATCCAAATAGCATTTATCATCCAAGAAAAATGTTTGTGTTATGTCATACCTCCTTTGAACCTGGTCAATCTGTAAGCATCAGTATTGTTACAGGCTAGTAAAAATCCAACTTCAGAATGATTTCACAAGCTTGCAGCATACAATGAGGAGCCTAGTGGGCAGTTTTTCACTAATTTTAAGAGTAAATTAATACTACCTAGAGAAAAGAGACAGATTTGGGAGCCCTATAGAACATCTTTAATCAACAATACCACTATCTTCAGAGCTAGTAACCAACTATTATTTAATCCAGCTGTTACATATGATGTTTGTGTCAAGATGACATCAAAAGAGCACCTTTGCTAATATTGTGCATACCAGTTTTCACTTTACATTAAGCTTGACAGACAACAGGTCTTTTGCTAGTAAAACCATATGTACAAATAAAGATTTTTGTCTTATAGGTACATTGGTGAGAGATGTGACAACCCCCTTCCCCCGCCAGTGATCTTGGCACACTGACAAAGTTTAGGGTATGGATCATGCCTCTTCAGAGAAAAAAACAAAACAAAAAAAAAACCCAACAAAAAACAAAAGCAACAAAAAAACCCCATGAAAGCCTATCAAATCCTGTGTCAGTAATAAACAGCATGTAACGAATCACAAACACATGATACTTCAAATCTGTACAGCAAGGGCATTAAACTGTATTCTAACCTGAATCACATGTCACCACATACAACTTTACATACCTTTGTCTCACGACCCATCATATATTCAAAGAGCACTTTCCTTAAGTATTCAAACTCAGTAGGCTCCCCAAAGAGGGAAACATCAGTATGGTGAAGATTTCCATCTGTGTAAACAAAAATAAGAGAATATTTATACTGAGAGTCAGTCATATGAATCTAAGTTTCACCAATGACATGAAACTGAACAACAAATGCCAGATTCTGCACCTGGGACAGAGTTAACAGCAGATGCAGAAAGGGGTTGGGGGTGCTGGCTTGACAGGAGGCTCAAGAGGAGTCAGCAGTGTGCCCTGGGAGCCAAGAGGGCAAACCGCATCCTGGGGTGCATCAGACACAGCATAACCAGCTGGTCAAAAGAGGTGATTATCCCCCTGTACTTAGTGCTGGTGTGGCCTCACCTTGAGTATTGTGTGCGGTTCTGGGCCCCACCATTTTAAAAGAATGGTAAGGTACTAGGAACATGTCCCAGGGAAGGCACCAAAGCTGGTGAAGGGGCTGGAAGGCATGTCCTCTGAGGAGCAGCTGAGGACACGGGGCTTGTCTAGTTTGGAGAGAAGGAGGCTGAGGGGCGACCTCACTGCTCTCCACAGCTTCCTGAGGAGGGGAAGAGGAGAGGGAGGTGCTGATCTCTTCTCCCTGGTACCCACTGCAAGGACATGTGTGGGAATGCCTCAAAGCTGTGTCTGTCAGGGGAGGTTTGGACTTGACATGAGGAAACTTTTCTTTCCTGAGGAGATGGTCAAACCCTGGAAGAAGCTTCTTGGGGAGGCAGTTGATGCCCCAAGCCTGTCAGTGTTTAAGAGGCATTTGGACAATGTCCTTCATACCATGCTTTAGCTTTTGGTCAGCCCTGAAGTGGTCAGGCAGTTGGACTAGATGATCGTTGTAGGTCTCTTCCAGCTGAACTATACTATTCTATTCTATTTTTTTTCCTGCCTCCTCCGTTCCCTAGCAGTACATGTCAAGGAAATCTCTGATGACATTTCTTCCCAGCCCTGGGCTAGCAGAAGGCATTGAATGGGCAGTTCTGTCCCATCCTAGGCACTGGCTCTGTCACCTTGTGGGAAGGAGGCATGTATCTTCTGATGGGGCTGAGAGCTGTGGATCAGCTCGAGATAACTGGACCATCTGCACAAACTGGCCAAAAGCAAGCGTGAAGTGCGGTTTTGGAAAGCCTTCTGCATCCATCCAGTTCAGCTGGGTTCGCACAGGCTGGCAAAACCCACATCTCTAACACTAGCGAGGCTCAAAGATCAAGCCCTCCCTCAGTCTGAAGCAGGATGTGCTCCTGAAGTAAATCGTTGCAAATCTTTTTGAGGTGAGCACTACCTGTTCATTTCACATGGATTGCTTTTTATTCCCTGTACTCATTTTTAGAAACGCCTGAGCTGTTTCCTGTTGAAACACATTTTTGTGCTACACCAAAAGAGCCTGAGAACAACTGAGTGCTCCCTCAGAGGGAAGGTCCCTCTGGCCCAACACTCTTGTCTCCAAAGGGGCCAAGCACAGACATCTAAAGGAGAGCATATGAGCAGCGCAAGCCTACTTGTGCCAGGGCCCTGGGGGTGCTCACAGGCCTCGGCGGCTGGCACCGGCCTCCCCTGGGACTCCCACCCGCAGCGCCTTCTGCCCAGGGCCCCGGAGACGTGTCTCAGCTCAGCCTGGGGGCTTCAGCCCCCGCCTGAGCCATGCCGTAGGTGTGCCCGTCCCTGCCCCTGCCTGCTGGCTGGGCCTGGCCCCTGCACTGCAGAGACCTGCCCTCCCGCATGGAGCCCTCTGCCCAGGGTCACAGCTTGGCACGCAGAAACCTAGGCATAACGTAGCACGGCTATTCTGTTCTAGTCTAGTCTGTTCTATTTCTATTCCCTGTGTTCACCATGAGTCAAATAACAAGGAGACTGTTATTTGCCTGAAATGCCAGGGGTTTTTCAGCTCCAAAACCACTTTCGAGGACACATATCACAAAGGTTACCAGTGGAAACAGGATTTTATTTTATTTTATTTACTACTGTGTCAGGGCAGGAGATCTTGCAAACTAGTAAATAAAATAAAATACAGAAGATGTGTAAAATTTAATGTTGGTGGTGTTAAGAATTTCAAAGAGACATAAACCATATATTTAATTAGCCAAGACAAATGGATAATTCCTCCCCACCCACTTTCAAGTGCCACTGCCTATACCACTCCCCCTGGGGATACAGAAAGCTTAAAAAACTCTTAATAACTGTATGACATAAAAGCAAACATCATACAAAATCCATGTGATTTGCTTACCTGAAATTACACACCAGCTCTATTATAACAGATGAAACAAGGATAAGGTATCATAAAAATATTATACAAGTGTTTTAAAGAGACTGATATTTTAATAAGTTGTCTAAACCAAAGCTTATCTTTCAAACCAACAAAAAAAGTTATTTGTGATGAAAAGTGTGTACTTACCTCTGTACGGTGCTCCAACTGATGTGACGTACATATTCTTCTCATAAGTTTTCAGCCGGTCTTCCAGTACATGAATCTAAAGAGAGGACAGTCAAAATGACAAGTGGTGTTGACAAGCAGCTAAAATAAGCATAATGAAAACAGTTTTCAGCTAAACATCATCTCCTTCTATGAAAGCAGGATACATTTGCTTTTTAAAGAAGGAACACATTAAAAACTGCCCCTAAACTACTTAAATAATGTATATACACATAAGAATATCTATAGCAAATATTATTTATATGTATTTATATATATATATACACCCGTGTTTATTTTATAGACACAAGCATACATAAAAAAGAAAACATGGCAAAAGTTATACTTATCAGAAAAGGTTTCGTTTAGAAGAAGAAAGGATTTATAATTTCATTAAGTGCATTGTTCCATTTTTCACTTCACCAATGTTTTGCTAACCTGTATCACAAGCATGTGGTATTTTCATTCTCAGGGGATAAAGGAGTACTTTGAAAACTGCACAGGTCTTCTGAGATCAAGTATGAGTCAAAACTATTTTATATGCATATTATTTCTATGGTACCTGTGTGGAGATGCACTTCATCATCAGTTAAAAAGGACAAACCTTTTAATACTGCAAACACAAAGTGTCACACAAGAATACTTCTTACTTTTTCAAACAGCACTCTCACCTGCTCTTTGAACTCCTGCTCTTTCAGTTTTGAATCATTGACTAGTGTTGTCTTCTGTGCAAGCTGTGCCTGAAAGAACAGCCACATATGGAAACCATCAAGAAACTGCTGAAGATGTATCATAGGTACCTTTTCAATAAAGCTCTTTTTCCTTTTAGCACACAGAAGCTTAGAAGCAGTATTTCTGCTTTCAAACTGTTGTGAAACAGAATTATCTACAGAGCAAAATCAATAAAATTTAAGACTTACCTGAAGCTCTGTTATCGTGACCTAGAACAACAACAAAAATTTACATTAAAATGTACAAAAAAAATACTGAGTATATCAAGCACTGGACATGGGTAGAAAAAGAAAGAAATATCAATCACCTAGTTCTGATACAGTGTGTTAATAGAGGATGATAAAAATTGAAGTGACCAAATCACACATATACTTACAAAAATAAGTAGTCCCATAAATAGCGTTTAACTTGTTTGTACTGATGGTACATAAAGCTTACATATAAATTCTCTCATTTGATTCTGTAAGACAATTATAATAAATATATCTTCAAGAACCTAGTGTTTCCAAATCTTTACAAGATGCATACTGGAGATGAATGATAACTGAATGAGTATGAAGCACATGCCAGAAAGCCCTAACTACTATTAATACTATTCACAATATTGTATTTTTCCCTTAATTCTCCAAGTTGCATTTGGAAATGCGAACATTTATCTGAAAATAGCTTCAGCTTAGAAGCTTCATGAGCTCTACAACTGGCAAAGGTAGCAATGTTTATGAAGTACAGAGACAATTCTCAGCTGAAATTTCTATCTTTCAGTGTTCCAACTCTAAGGAGAATAATGCTTTAGTAGTCATGGGTATAACTCAAGGTTGTAAAGTCATTTTAACGTCAAATAATGTGTGTGTGAAATTTCTTTTTTTTTTTTTTTTTTTTAGGTAACCTAAACCTTAGCGCAGAAGTGGTACATACTACTTGTTTCTTCCTGAGCCTCTTTGAAATTGTGTCAAAAAAGGAAAGCTATTCCCCATCTCTGTAGGCTCATAAAACCTGTGGGTTCTCCTACATTCCTCAAACACAACATAGGGGAAAATCATTCAGCTATGGATCTCAAATCTGCAAGTGCAATTCTTGCTTCTGAAGAGCTCAATCATCTGACCAGACATTTACTTTCTCACAAAGAGACAGTTTCTGCTATTTTCACATCCCAACGCTAATCCTTAAGGATGTTAGTATTTGCCAACCGTTTATCATAGTCAGACAAATACTATTCAAATAATTAGTTATGCTTAATGTCAAAGGGGATACATTATGTGTGATGTTTGGCCTAGGCTGACAACAAGCAGCACTGGAGGTTTTATAGGCAAACGTCTGTGATTTGGGAGACTCCAACTTTAGAACAACAAATGTACCAATTGCCCACAAAAGTTTGTTTCCAGTCAACGGAAGACTTCTGAGCTGTTTTACTACTAGTGCTGAAGGGGGGTCGGGGAAGAGAGAGAGAGAGATAGAGAAAAATGTTACAAAGAAACAAAATAAAAAAGAAATAAAGACAAAAGATAAGACAAAATAAGATAATAAGATAAAAGAAAAAAAGACAAAAGATACCACGGCAAATATAAGATGACAGAATTCACTTGAATGCACATGTAAAATCCAGATGTGGATTTGTACACTTCTGCTCAGGAATGTGGACAAGGTCCACAGGCCCCATCCAATTTTCTCATCTAGCTCTGTAATGTTGCACATATATGCTATTGCATCAATTGCAAATATACGGTATTTTACCAGGTAATAGAAAATTAGTTTCCTACAGACATACTGAGGACAGGAAAGAATAAAGAACAACAGTAACTCTTGGTTTCTAAGAAGGAAGAAAGAAAACTACCTCCTAACACCAGAACGGACTGTGTCAAAGAGCGAGAATCCAATCCTGTAATACTGATAAAACAAGAACTGGAAGCCCACTTACTCATAGCACTCTAAATACTCAAGCTTTGACTGGACCAGAAGATGTATCAAGAGCTATCTGCACATTCAGTAGCATGATCTGACTATTAGAATAGTTATGTTGTTTTGAGATGAAGTTACCACTGCGAATAGTATGAAATATGAAACTGACATTCAGTTAAATCAGAGCTATGCAAAAGAAAGCTTATGAACAATTTGCTAAATTGAATTTACTTGGAATTCTCTAAATTACTCAAGAAAGCTTGATGCCAGCGAAATCATGGGTATTTAACTGCCTTATACTCACAAAAAAAATCCCATTCTTATTCTGCAAGCATTCAGAACCTGGATGCTTTAACTGTACTTAAGTACATGCACTACCACACAACCTGGTTTTCTTCCCCTCTGAATGAGGCATCATCTGTTCTTTAAAACAAGCTATTTACCAGCAGCAGAGTTCTCTCAAGTGATTTATACCCATCACAGATGGAATGACTCCTTTGAGTTTCCCCAAAAGTCTGCCATGGAAACTCCAAGGAGTGGAGAACTGTGGACAAGATTCCAAAGACAGGCAAAATCAGCTGTTTATTTTGTTTACTGTAAGCAGATTCATCTTTACATAGAGATGTAATATTTGCAATATTCAAATATTTTACAGCTCTTGCTACCATTCCAAATCTGTCTATGCATTTCTGTGAAGAACTGAGAAATATATGAAATACCATTGCTGATATATAGATTTGATATAACCTTACGTCCAATCAGTGAATATGTAATCGTGAAGATGCATGTATAATATGATGCTAAATGACTGCCTGTATTTATAGCAGACTTCTATAACAAAGTAAGCAAACAGTTAACAAAGAAGTCCTAAAGAAAAAAAGTACTCTTCATACTTTTCAGAATCGTGTTTTAGGGTTTAGGAGTCCCTTAAAGAATTTTCCTCCAGATAATAAGATTGTGTAAGATTATAATCAGTGGGTGGACAAGGGTTGATTAAGAATACAAGGCAGTCTGATACAAATATTTCTGCTTTTCCTGTTATGAAAACAACACTCATGTCATGGAATAGTTAATAGAAGCAATATAAAGGGTGTTGCAAGCAAGTGCAAGGCAGAAGGGACAAACATTAGGACAATGAGGTAAATTGTGCTGTAAGTTTGTAGTGCCAAATAAATATATTTAATATCCCCATTGCTGCCTGTTGTCAAAATGAAAAATTTAAAAATAGGATTAATATGAATTATCATCAATGACTCAACACCTCATATACTTTTCCTCTTCTCAGTGTAATAATAACTAGTAATATTTTCATCAAAGAATACCTCAAACTAAAATGTGGTCTCAGAAAGACAAAAGCATGCACTCAGTCTTCTTTCAATGAAGACCTCTCTGTCCATAATTGATATATTCAAGGCACTATTTCAGAGCCCTTTGGAATCTCAATTTAAAAAAAAATTTAAAAAAATCACACTAAAAATGACCCAATGTCATTTCCTTTCCTTCTAAAGGGCTTCCAGTAACATCAACATAAAAAAACACATGCAGAGGGCAAAAAAATCCCACCTTAATAATCACCACACAACGGGACATTTTAACTACCATTAAAAAAGGTAGTATCAAATACTGCAGTTTCTAAAGAGGTTCACTTCTGAAGTTAACATCTAAAAGAATAGAAACTGTATGGGAAAGTGAAGGCCAGATATATAAACGAAATCCAATTAAGAGCAAACTACAGAATTTTATGAAGACTAAGCATTTCACACCTAAAAACGTAAAAATAAATATTAGTGCCAGCTCACTTTTTGACTGTTCCAATGTTCCTCTTCTGCCACCCTTTTTTGGTATTCCTTTTGCAAGTCTTCTAGCTGTGCCTGCAACTCATTAACTTTTGCTGTCATCTCTTCTTCACGAGCCTTCAAAATACAAGAAAAAATTTTTTTACACAATTAATCATCTAACCACTCAAAACCTTAATAACTACAGTGGACAGAAAGCAATCAACAAAGGAGTTATGCTATACACAGAAAGAATATGCTTGAAATTCAGTATAAAGGCTAGTTACACTACAGGACTACAGAAAAGAACAAGTAAGACATCGGAGCTTAACAAGATTTTGCAGGCGTTTGACAATTAAGATTACATAGTTAGGATTACAGTTAGGTTTTTTTTTTTAAACTACAAGAAAAGAGCTATTTCTATCGGGCACTAAAAAACCATTCAAGTATAATCCAGTAAGTCTATTTATTACTGGAGAGACTGTGCTTACTTATATGACCTTCATGAAAGGGACACATGATGATACAGTTACTTCCTCTACTTTGGAAGTGACAACGACTTGTATCCTTTCCTCACTCACTCTTAAAAAGATGTTCCTAAAGCAGTTTTAAGCACATTTTCAGAAACAATGATTTACTGTTCACAAGGGTTTGGAGGGCACTGTGCAGCATGGAGGAAAGAAGCAGTAGCAAGAACGGTAGGGATAAAATGAACTTTTCCTGTATGTTTTATGAGTGTGAAGATTTATAGGAGAAAAATATGACGACCTAAATCCTAGCAAGTTAATCCACCTATATGGCACTTTGCAAAAAAGTGTTTTTAAAAATTGGGTCCCCTTTGGCCTTTTTGGAAGATAACACGTTAGGGAGTTATAAAAAGGCACTTGGATTCTAAGTGCATGTCTCTACTGCTGAGCTAAACTAAAACTCTAGTTTCACTCATGCTAACCACTCAGGGCAGCGAGCTGCCTGCCCTGCTATGCAGTAGTACTTCAGATCAAATTAGTACCATTAATCAACTGTTATCAAGAACAGAGCTGCTGATCAAAATTTTGTTCCATTCAAAATCTCAGGAGTACAAACTATAGTGATACAGAATATTCCCTGGAAAAGTAAGTGCAGAACTAGAAAGCTCATCCAGGCTTAATAGATTTAGGGTATGCCATAAGTAAAAAAAATAATTATTTCCCTCTAAGGAGACTTTTTAAGGTGTTCCTTGCACTTTACTTAAGAATAGAACACCCTCCTCACGCAGCCCCTTGGCCCAAAAACCACCACACCAAAAAAGAAACCCTCCCCAAAAAGCTAGCGAATGGGGAGTCACAATACCCAAGCAAGTTTTACAGCCTAGAGGTTTTAAGAATATCTGTCTTCAGTAAAAACCTTCCTCAAACATCATGACTGCCAAACAGTGTTACTTTATGTTTAGTCACATGATTTTTTTCCCATGCTCTCAAAAAATTTATCAACAATTAATATTTTTTAATTTTATTT